>ML795083.1:392094-406935 GCA_009831015.1 Picea engelmannii
GAAACCACCACATTTCAATTATGAATTATTGAAGAACAAAAGAATCCAAAGCTCAAGCTAACATCAATTATTGTTTTTCTACTATACAATTATTCAAACTTGTGATTGAGGGGGAAATGCTAGACTATGGGGGTTCCTAGACAATCAAAAAGTTCGAGAGAACCTATTTATGAGTTATAATCCTTATCAATTGATGAGGTGTTGTCATGATTCATTGATGAGTTGTCAATGAGTTCTAGATCTAGAAGTGGCCCAATTCATGCTCTACAAATTCATATCATGAGATCAATACAGTGTAACAGAATGACATAAAACATTTTTCCACCAATTATTATCTTGCCTTTCTTGTGCTCTAATTCCTAACACCAATAGGAAAGGAATTGATATTATTATCTTTTCTCTCACAATATTTAAATTTTAATATCTTTTCCTTTTTTGTTTTAAAGAAATTTAGGGTTTTAACTTGATAATGTTCCAATCTAGATTGATTTCCTTTCAAGTCTTAGAATGAATGATAGATCTAGGTCAGGCTTGAATTATCTTCATGAATCATCTTGCTTATTGATGCTTAATCCTTTTATGATTTGCATATTTTTTGGATCTGGTTTTAATTCTGAATATCTATGATGGATCCAAATCTCATGGATGAATAACTTGAATGTGTTGAGAGCTAGCTCTATTTGTGGGTGCAATATGAAAAATATCCATTTGTAGCACCCGTTGTTTTATATTTGCCAAGAAACTCTACGGCATAACTTAAACATCAGATATTTGTCATCATCTAAGATTTCTCGTGATTCTAACTCTCTCATTTAATAGAGTGACGATGTCTCTAATTGAATGACTAACTAGATGAGTTGGATATCTAGAATAATTTAGGATTGTTCATTTCGGGATATTATTGTCATAAAAGGTTATTTATTGATCTGAATGCTGGGTCATTTCATAATAAATCTGCCCTATGGTGCATGTCTAATATTCATTTAAGATCAAACTGCAAATTTGGGTTTCTTACTGAAGCATGTTGTTTGGGGAAATCAATGCGTGGATAACATTCCGATTTCAATAATGAATGCTAGAGAATGCATAAGTAACATCGTGGCATAAATAATTGATCCTGCTTTGGGCTTAATACACTATATCCAAAAATGTTTTGAGTTTTTAATGCATCCAACACTCTAATTAAGTGAATTGATGGGTTTAAAGTGGAACAAATTGATCATTGTATGATTTTTCATGCTCTCAAGCTTATGGACAAAGGTTATTAGTTGATCTAATGAAATGTTTAATGTTTAAATGTGATGGCAATTCCTTGATCTAACAAACTGATGCAAGAAATGATGGAACAATTAGGCTTTTAATGCTAGCATCACACATTTTTAGGATTGTTTTGAAGATTTTTAGCACTGGCTTGTTTGCAGAGATAATGATCTTCTTTCCATGAGTATCAATGTTGTAAATTCATAATCTAAACCATTTTCACTGTTGGTTTGCACAGTCATATTTGTGTTATGGTTTCCAACATTTGGGGTATTCAACTCATTGTTTTAGGGTAATCTGTTGAGTGCTCTTTATTCCTGATCCAAATGATGATACTATATCTTAAGATTTTAAATGTTGACACAATCCATTAACATTGATAAGTTTCTCACTGGAAAGTTACCGAAACCTGATATACAAACTTGCGACATTATGATGAGATCTTCTCCTAAAATGTGATAGCAAGTGGGGGTTGAAAGCTGTAATATTCATAGTATTTTATAAAGTTTTGTTGGCATGACATCTGAGTATCACACTTTAAGCAAACGATTCTCTTATTTTTTGGGTTCTTTTCATTGCTCTGGGGTCACTTTGAAGTACATGGGGTCACTTTGAAGCACACGTATGATGTTGAATTGATCCAGCACCATAGGCATTTCTAAACGCAGTATAGCATTTACTGTTGGTAGCACCATTTTGATCAATTCTTGACATTAGTTGCATTGCGATTACACCATTGAATGTTGATTATTGATTCAATGGGCATGAATTAAGGGCACGTGTTTCACATTTGATGGATGACACCTTAAGTTTTAATCTGAAGTTGTGACAAACCCTTGCCATATATGACAACATTGGATCTAAATCTTATAAGAAACATGGTTTAAAGTGTGGTTATTTCCTTGATCATTAGTATCTACAGTGAGCAATTAGTTTCATTCCATTTTGGTGACCTTCCAGGATTAACGTTTTTGGCACATTTCATATTCTAAGGAACACTCACATTTAATCATGTTTAAATGTGCTAGCATTTCTGAAATAAATGTTTAAATAGCAATCCTTTGAAATGAATGATTGACACATGTGTTTGAATAGTTCACGGATTCACACTAATTTGGTTAAAACTTTTTTGAATACTTACATTGAGATGAATGATTGACACACGTGTTTGAATGGTTCACGAATTCACACTAATTTGGGTAAAAATATATTCAATACTTACATTGGAGAAGGGTATCATTTCAAGAGTTCGAACTAATCATTTTCATAAATAGATTGTCATGCTACATTAATTGAAATTCTGTCATTGACTTATTAAACCTGAACAGTGATATAAATCTATAGTGTGATCTCACTCATAATTGTGAAATGGTTCATAATTGTGATATAAACCTAAAGAGATATAAATCTATAGTGTGATCTCACTCATAATGGTGAAATGGTTTAACAAGACATTGTATACATCTACCAAAACTTGTGACAATTTTTGGAGTGAACAATTGTGGTAAATACTTAGGATGAATTCTCGGATATAATCATGCACCTTGGTTGCTGATCCAAAAATCTTTTAAACGACAATGGTTGAGTTATCTTGCATGAGTTAAATTACCATTTAGGAAAACTAATGAAAGAAGAAGAATTATAAATGAAACATGAAAGCCATAAAGAAATGTACAGATCTGAACATAAACATGAAACAACAAACCATAAAACACCAAAGTGATAACAACGTTCGACAATCTTGCCTACGTCTCCGGGCCTTTGTCTCAGTGGGTGAAGCTCTTATTACTGTTCAAAGATTTAAAAGTACATCACAATAGTGCCAAAATAATTACAAACTGATCTGGTCTTGTTCTAGCATATCTCTGGAACCCAACAAAACCGACGGCACTAAAATCCGATGAACGAAGCTCCCAGAAATGGCCTGCAAAGGTGCTTTCCTCAATGGATTCCCTGCATAAAAATGGCTTTGGCTCAACAATCCTTCAACCGAAACCTATTCTCAACCTCCCCCTTGGCTTCAAGAACCTCTGGTTTTTACACGCCTGAAGTTGGTAACAATCTCCCAACTTTCCCCCAAGATATGGCCTAAAAAATGGCCCAATATCCCCCCAAAATGACCAAAATCCCACAAATTTGCTAATAAAATCAATTTAAAAACCATATTATATAGTTCAACACAATTATTTGCACAAAAATGGGTGCAACCCCTTTTTTTAGGGCTCCAAGTCATGTGGCGCGCTCCATGTGGCCAAGTGCCATGTGTTGGCTCCTTATCCCTTAGTTCTCGGAGCTCGGTCGTATGTGCCTGGCCCATGTGGCAATGGCTTAACCCATTTTCCACATGCTAACTGTATAGAGGATCCCCGAGTCATATGGGATGGTGACGTGACCATGATCTGAGGGCTAGCGCATATCCTTAATCGCACACAAAACAAGAATGAGCGATCTATTCGTGGAAAAATGAATAGATAGCGAAATCTGGAGCATACAATGTCCATTTTAGCCCGTTCAAGTTGCATTGGGTTCATATCGACGAGGCTTATGCACACATCCGTTTTGAATCCATTATGAAATTTTTTATTTTTAGGCCTTCCTAGACCCATTTTGGTCCCGAGATCCAATTATGGATCACACCTCCTCACTAAAGACCTTTTGGTCCTCCAAAAGGCTACTGACCAGTCATCAAGTGAGGGATAAGCCACTCGACTTGTTCTCTGTCTTTAAACTCCGTCCTGTGCACTTGTCTCACCAAGACCAGCTGTAAAACAACCATGATAACTGACAACATATTGTTATCCATTTGTACCCTGTCTGATCCAGGTGGATATCGGTGGCCACCCACCTCTTCCAACTGGCTCAAAACAATTTTCTGGCAATTCTGGTAATTTACTAGTTTTGGCAGTTTTTCGGGTCCTAAATTTTCGGAGCCACTTTGAGGCCCTGAACAACGTTTTTTGGGCATCTAATATCATAAAGATATATTCTGCCAACTATTGTATTCCTCAGATAGATCTTTCCAACGAGCTATCGTGTGCCCCAAACAAAGATTGTATGCTAAAGTTACGCCCCCGGGAAGTTGTTACGCCAAACTACCCAAAATGGGGTCCACAAAACTATTGGCTTTTCATCTTCCAGGGTTAGGGTTTTGGATTTTACTTATGTTAAAAAAGGCCTTTGGAGCCTCATTGTAACGATCATCTTCTTGTGAATGCGAGTAGCCGTCACATCTCTTCTCAGAGATAAGTTGCCACCATTCTAGCGAGTTTTTCACTCTGTATTTTTACAGTCTCTATACATTTCTTTCGTTAATAGAAATCATGTATTACTGTATCTCTGTGTTTATGGTTGCATCTGTGATACATTTTTGTTATATTATTGGATATCCGCGATATCTCTGTGCATTTCTTTATTATATCTCTGCTTTCATTTCATGCCGAAAATAATCCAGATTAGTGGTATCAGAGCAGGCTTCTCTTGATCGTTTTTCAGTGCATGTCCCCGACAAGGTCCGAGCATAGCAATTTGGGTCTCGAGCTTGTCTTTCTTGAATAAAATCGCTCTCGCATACCCAAGAAACCCTCCATGGTAGAATAAAAGAAAAATGGCGGAGCAAACAATCCTATAAATCTGTTGGTTGAGCAAGCGCTCACACGACAGAGGGACGAAATGATGGAGAATTTTTTCCACATCCTTCAACGTCTATCGATAGAAACAGACACATCTTCATCAAACAACCAATTTGGAAGCACCTCTCCTTTCAAGGTACAAGTTAATTTGATATTCCCATATTTGAAGGTCAGATAGATGCTGATGCCCTAGACAAATGGTTAAATCTGTTAGAAGGTTATTTCTCTATTCATAATTTTTTCGATAGGGAAAATATCACCTTTTCACTCCTTAAAGTTCTCCCCCATGTCAAACATTGGTGGGAAACTTACTGGGAGCAAAGTTCCACATAGGAGTCTAGAATATATGGGGCCGATCCCACTTGGGATTTTTTTGGTGGATGTGGTAAAGGAACAATATTACCCTGTTGGAAACTATGAGGACCAGTACATGAGATGGACCACACTGTGGCAAGAGAGGGGCCAAGCAGTTTCAGAGTTCACCAATAGCTTCCATACATTGCACACCAATCTGGGTATCAAAGACTCTGAATTCCATTTGGTTCTGAAATACCGTGGGGCTCTACACAGATACATCCAAACTGAAATGGATTTTCTGGACATCTCATCACTCGGTGCTGCTTATCGATATGAAGTTAAAATCGAGCAGAAATTTAAGCACCAGAACAAACAAGAGTTCGGATCTGCAAATCCGCAACAACCAAGGTATGGCAAAGACAACCCTAACAAGAAGTCTCTCGAAAACCAGTCCAAGCCACAGGAAAAGAAGGGCCATGGGAAGAAAAAGAAGGACACCGAAAAATGGTGTGATTTCCACAAAATCCCCTGGCACAACAACGATGAATGTAGCTCAAAAAAATCATTGGTGGTCGAGATCAAAGACAAGGAGCATAACCCTGACTCAGAATCTGATTCTGAAAATACTGTTAAAAGACAGATCATCGACGCAGACCCCACTGCTATTGTCGCGACCGCAACAATTCAACCAGAAGAACCAACAGATCCTGAAGAGGGGGAGCACCTTTTTTATTCAAATATGTGGGTGAAGGGGACCTCGCTGCATTTTATTTTTGATAGCGGAAGCCAAAAGAACCTCATCTCAACAGAGGTCGTCAAACAATTAGGATTTTCGACAACCCCACACCTGCAACCATACAACATCAGGTGGCTTTGCCAAGGACAAGATCTTCACGTCAGCCAACAGTGTCGATTGTCATACGACATCCATCCCTTCAAGGATGAGGTATTATGTGATGTTTCCCCATTGGATGTCTGTGATGTTCTCTTGGGCCAACCATATATGTGGATATGCCATGCTGTTTATGAGTCTCGACCCCCTAGTGTCATTGCTACTTTGGGGGGTCATCTCTACATAATACCAGAGGTAGTCTCAACTACTGTCCCACCTAAACAGTTCCGCAAGGTAGTATCTCATACTACAATATTTAGCTTCTTCACAATCTATTCAAAGGGTGAACAGAAGGATACTGCAACAACTACAGCCTTAGCCCAAGCACCTTTTATCCAACATAAGCAGGTCGACAAGATTGCAACAAAGTGTAAAGATTCCTTCTTCACACAAGCATATCATGTAGCCAGACTAGTTAAAAAGGTCCAACCCTTCTAGCCACATGTTCATGACAACCTTCAACAAGCTAAGCAGCGCAACTTCCCCAACAAGGCAAGCAGCTCATCAAGATGCAGATTCAACAAATGATTTTCCCTCTCCCCGGGGCACTCAACGCAATGGAGACCATTGATTCCTAAGAAGGGAGGATTGATCCAGGTGGATATCGGTGGCCACCCACTTTTTCCAACTGGCTCAAAACAATTTTCTGGCAATTTTGATAATTTAGTATTTTTGACAGTTTTTCGGGTTCTGAACTTCCGGAGTCATTTTGAGGCCCTAAACGACGTTTTTTGGGCATCTACCGGTGCTAAAATATCATCATGATATTTTTTGCCAACTGTTGTAGTCCTCGGATAGATCTTTCCAACGAGATACCGTGCGCTGCAAACGAAGATCGTATGCCAAAGTTACGCCCCTGGGAAGTTGATACACCAAACTACCCAAAACGGGGTCTACAAAACTGTTGGCTTTTCATATTTTGGGGTTAGGGTTTTGGATTGTACTTATGTTAAAAAAGGCCTTTGGAGGTTCATTGTAACGATCATCATCTTGTGAATGCGAGTAACCATCACATCTCTTCTCATAGATAAGCTTCCACCATTCTAGAGAGTCTTTCACTCTGTATTTTTACAGTCTCTATACATTTGTTTCATTAATAGAAATTATGTATTACTATATCTCTTTGTTTATGGTTGCATCTCTGATACATTTCTGTTATATTATTGGATATCCGCAATATCTCTGTGCATTTCTTTATTACATCTCCACTCTCATTTAGTGCCGAAAATAATCCAGATCACTGTCACATCATACTAAAGCCATGATCATCCATGTTGACAACATTACTAATGATAGCATAAAAAATATGACTGCAAATGAGGTAATATTTTTGTAATATTTTCACGACATTAGCTTATCTTGAAGAAAAGTGTGATTGATTTTCCATTCTACAATCATCTCTTGTTCTTTCTTAAGATCAATTTCTTTATTTGAAACAATTATATGTGTGTTTCTTGCTTGAGCCACCTTTCTTAATTGTTCCATAGTTCTAAGAGATTTATTTTCCTTTAATTGATGAACATGAACCACATATTCTTGACCTGCTTTGGTTAAATGATATTGATTGTGTTCCCTGTAGAAGATTGCTTTATGATCATACAAGTAAGGACTGCCTAAGACCATTCCATATTCACTTAGTGGCACCACATCACATGTTACCTCGCCCACAAACTTAGATGAAATTACAAATTTTAATGTGCACTGCATGGTTATGTGCAATTGATGATTTTTTCTTATCCATTTAAGTGTGTAAGGCTTATGATGTATCTAAGTGTTTAATCCCAATTGTTTAACCAATTCCTCTGAAATTAAGTTAGATTCAGATCCAATATCTATCAATGTGTCGACCTTAGTATGTCTCATTATGACCCTTATGTGAAACAATTTACTTCTAGAATAAAATCCATCACCAATTTTACCTTCCATACCAACCAATGAAACTTTAGATTCATCACCTAAATCCGATCCCAAGTTTGTTGGTCATGATGTTGTTGCAACTGTTTGCCTCCCTTTCCTCTCTTTGAACCACTTTGGTCTCTTCTCGGAATGCAATTGTCAACAAAGGTCCTCATCATGCCCTTATTTCTTGCAATGATTGCAAGAGGGATTCTCTTCCTTTCTTGCCACTGAATTTGTCTTCTTTCCATTCCACTTCCTTTTGTCCTCTTTCCTTGAAGACAATTCCCCTGATATACCAACCCCTGTTTTCCCTGCTTCAATGTATGTATCTTGAATAGAAACCTCATCAAGATTAGTAGGTCCAAACATGAATACAATATGTTGAATATGTGCAGGTAAACCTCCTATATACTTCATAAGAGTTTCTTGGGTATGTAAAGGAATATCTAACATCAATGCCATTTTACGAAATCCATCTGTGTATTCTTGCACTATTTTTCCTTTTCTTAGTTTCAGAGCTTTCCATTCAATTAAATCTTTCTCTTTATAACCCAAAGAATATAAATGTTTTCTAAGTACAGAAATAAAACTTTTCCATGATGGAAATACATTACCCACTTGTTGTGTGTCATTTTTCAACTTGCTTTGCCACCCGATGAGTGTTGTGCCTGCAAAACAAAGTGATGCCAACTTGATCTGAGTTGGCTTATCCTTGATTTGTTGTACACTCCAATAAACCTCCATCTGTGTGATCCAATTGTCAAGTCTCTCTACATTGACTTCACCATCATACATAGGTAATTCAAATTTCACATCAAATTTTAATAAAGACATTTCTTGTTTATGTTTATGGACATGTTTCTTTATAGTGGATTTAGAACTTGAACATGAAGAAGAATGAGAAGAAGGAGAAGGAGGAGGTGAAGTAGGAATTTGAGGAGAATCGTCTCCTTCTTCACTTTTTCCCTTTGAAGATTCACCCATATTCGATCTCTTTCATTCCAAGTAATCCTCATACAAAACCTTCATCATCTCCGGCATGGCAAAGAAAGTTTTTCGAAACTCTTTCTCATCTTGATAAAGTCCCTCTTCTGATGCCATATTCTCGCTTTGAGAAGTTCTCTTTCTCAATCCAATCAATGGATTCTCTTCAACAATCTCACCTTCACCAGGGTCTAGCTTTTCCCTGGTTAACATGAAAACTCAAATCCAGACATCAACTAGCTCTGATACCACTTGATCTGAATTTTTTTTATATGACAATGGTTGAGTTATCTTGCATGAGTTAAATTACCATTTAGGAAAACTAATGAAAGAAGAAGAGTTATAAATGAAACATGACAACCATAAAGAAATTTATAGATCTGAACATAAGCATGAAACAACAAACCATAAAACATTAGTGATAACGAAGTTCGAAAATCTCGCCTACGTCTCCAGGCCTTTGTCTCAGTGGGTGAGGCTTTCTTATTTCTATTCAAAGATTTAAAAGTACATCACAACAGTGCCAAAATGATAACAAACTAATCTGGTCTTGTTCTACCAGATCTCTAGAACCCAACAAAACTGACGGCACTGAAATCGGATGAACGAAGCTCCCAAAAATGGCCCGCAAAGGTGTTTTCCTCAATGGCTTCCCTGCATAAAAATGGCTTTGGCTCAAAAATCCTTCAACATAAACATCTTTTCAACCTCCCCCTTGGCTTCAAGAACCTCTGATTTTTATAGGCCTGAAGTTGGTAACAATATCTCAATTTCCCTCGAAGATTTGGCCTAAAAAAGGGATCAATATCCCCCAAAAATGACCAAAATCCCACAAATCTACTGATAAAATCAATTAAAAAACCATATATATAGTTCAAACCCCATTATTTGCACAAAATATGGGCGCAACCCCTTTTTCTAGGGCTCCAGATTATGTGGCGTGCTTCATGTGGCCAAGTGCCATGCATTGGCCCCTTATCCCTTAGCTCTCGGACCTTGGTCGTATGTGCCTGGCCCATGTGGCCATGGCTTAACTTTGAAAATTTGACTATTACCTTATCTACGGAGAGAAGAGATTGTAAGGGTTTTTTGTTTAATAATTCGACTTTTTCTATTGAAGAGATAGGTTGTCAAGCCCAAGAGCAGTCTCTTTGGGTGAGAGATTTGTTGTTGAAGAGGTGGGTTGTCAGGCTTGTGAGCATACTCTGCAGGTGAGAGCTTTGTCGAGAATTGTTCCCTGGTGCGTTGGGCTTTAGTTACACAGCTCAGAGACTCCTTATATGGCCTGTTGTTGGTAAACCTGGAAGGGAAGTGGGGTAGCCGAGGAACTATTGAGTAGAGAAGAAGCACACTTCCTTGGGTGTGATAGGTGCGTGGTGAATGATAGACTGTAGGCTAGTTGCAGCAGTGACATCTTGGACTGAGCAATTCTGTTGAGTATTAGACCTTATCCCGTTACTAGGAACCTTTTTTTTCCTGATGGAATTAAGTCCTAGCTCGGGGGTGAACTGTTACTGAAAGTATATGAGCAACATAGTCTATGGCTGAAAGGAACGTCTGAGTTCTGCCCATAGTTGGTGACTTTCATAAAAGATAAGTATTCTTTATGTGCTTTTCTCATTTACTATGTGCTTATTTATCTATGTTTGACATGGGTTTATTCTTGTTATACCTAGGAGTAGTTGTTTTTAGTTACTTCCACTGCTTAAATTTGTGTTAAAAGGGGAAAGTTAGTGATGCGAGAGCTCTAAATGTCAAGGATGTTCTGCGAAACTGTCCAGAAAGATTTCTTGATGGAATCAACAGATTCGATGGAATCACAGTAGCTAGTTCCGACCAGCGAAGCTCCTCTTGCTTCTCACACATTTTCTTGTTCAACTGGGCTCCCCACGAATCGACGATCTCCTACAGCATATCCAGAGTTCTCATTAGAGAATGGTTCGATCCAAGAATTCTGAAACAAAAATCCTTCGATATAACGGGCTAAAGAAGTAATATCAAACTCCTTGAAAACCGGTGACCTTCTCAAGCAAGCTTTAAAAAATTGGAGGCGTGAACTCTCACATAATGCATCACCTGCATTGCTGACATTACTCCCTCACTCTGTAGCAATAGAATCAACCTGGAAAGAAAGCGACCCACTCAGCGATCCACCGATCTGACATACCCACGCACAGTAATTCGCCGACAGTGATCTGTTACCATGCAGAAAAATGAGATTGGCAAGGATCATAAGCGAGCTGTCCTCTTAGAACTCTAATTGGAGAATGGTGGGAGGATTGGTTGTATCGATAATACCAGTGATTGAACTAGTTGACCTTACAATAGACGTATTTAGAAAATCTGGTGGATCGATATATTCCAGTGGTTCAGTTGAACTACCTCGTGCCTTTTTCTCATGATCTTGAGATTTTTCCTTCGATCAAGCAGGGAAGACATTTGAAACTACAAAGGCAATTGCGAAATTGATATGTTGTTAGTAATATGGGTTCGAAATTGAGGGCAGAAGATTGGTGAAGCTCTTTTCTATAGCTAACCAGCTAACCACTAGCCTGGGTTCGAATCTATTTTCCCAGAAGTGTACAAAATTGAATCATAATTGTTGTTGCGATTAGACCATTGTCAAAAAGTTGGATGCCTTGAATGATGTATGCTACATTACAACGTGAATCGCGTGCCCAGATTTACAGTCGAAAAGTCAAATGAAGCGTAATGCTAGCCACTAGATTTCAAGAAACCAGCCACAAATCTGGCTTATCAATAACCATTGTGCCCAGCCATCCAAGTACACGTGCCAGCCAAAAAGAAGAATGAAGTTCATGATAGAAAAATTAACCATTGAAGTAATTTTTTTATTGTTTTAAAATGTCATTTATGCCATATGAACATAACAATGAAAACGATCATTCGTGAATGCTTAGTCTAAAAGTTCTATGAAATGATTTTTTTGAAAATATTTGTTTGAAATTTAGTAAGAAATTGTTAGATCTGTAGATTTGAGTGAATATTTCTGTATAATCTGAATGCTTCAGGGGTTTTTCAGCATGCTGAATCCATTTCTCCATTAAAAAATGAATTTTAAACAACAAAAAATAATAATTTCATGTGTAGATCGGCAAAAAAACCCATTTTGTAGAACAGTTAGACAATGCCTTTGTAAATTGCTCAATAATTGGTGCTCATAACTTTAAATTGTCACATGATTTTTTTATCATTGAATAGTGTATTTTCAATAATTTTTTTCCTCAACTGAAATCTTGTGTAAGAGTTTTGTCAAAATATTTGTAAAGGACTAGAGAAATAGAAAAAAAATATTAAAAAGGAAAACAATGAGATGGAAAACAACTAGGTGAAATCTTTATTATGTATCAATATTTTTAATAAAAAATGCTTTTTCGGTGGTGGATCTCACCCTAAACCTATCCTAAAATTGAATAAGAGGGTTTAAGGGCATTGTCATTGTGTGTGATGGTGCATGATTTTGATGTTACTCTCTTTTTTATCTAGTTTTGATATTATTATACTTGTCATTCATCATTTAATGTAACACACACGACATTCAAAGCAAGTTAATTCAAGATACACAATTAATGTCATTTCAAGCACAAACAAGCACCTGCATTCAAGTAGTTATGAAGAACATTCAAGCATTAAATTTGTCGAACACATCAACATTCCATGATAAGTCTACGTCAACATTAATTATAATTCAACTCCAAAATCAATATCAATTTTGAGAATTATACTTGTAATAGTTCCTTTGTAAGTGTCAAATCAAATTAAGTTGAATTTAATTTGTAATAAGGTGCACTTTGGGTTGAATTTGACACCCAAGACTTGATTGAGTTATTGAAATTATGAGTCAAAATTTGACAAGGTTGAGTGGTTAAAAGTCAAACAATTGTAAACATCACATTTTGGGTGCATTTTTGGTAGTATCTGACACCCTCAACTTCAATTTGGTCATCCTGACCAACTAAACATTGGAAAATGTTATTATATGTTTGTGAGTCATGCAAATAAAAGTTCATTAGTTCATCTTCAACTATCTTTATCTTTCTATATTTGTTATTAATCTTATTTATTGAAATTCATATTCTTTATAAAACATATGTATGTAAAATTTCATATATAAATAGAAAGAGATGCATTTTCCATATCAATATGACTAACAATATATGATTTACAACATATGTTTTGAATTTCAAACATCAATTTCAATTACTAAATTGATTGGCAAGTGAACAATATTAAACTCTATACTATATTTTTAACATTTAATTAAAAAATTTATATTTTTAACCATGTTTTAATATATACATTATTATATATTTAATCATATGGATAGTTAAAAGAATATATTATTTACCACAATAATAATAATGATAATTAATTATTAAAATAAAAGAAGCTCGAGTTCTCACAATCCACATAGATTGACATATGTTTATAAGTTAAATTAAGGAAACAACAAGAAGGAAAAACTACCCTTTAATCAATTGTCATGACATTAATAAAAATGAATTAGCATAAATCCATCTTGACTATAAATTTTTTTCTATTATAGGTTTGAACTTTTCTTTTAATTCTATTCATTGCTTCATAGATTTGATGTTATTTTCTAGATCTATTAATGTTATAGGACAAGTAACAAAACTATTTGATGATTGTGTATTACTGTATTAATGTTGATTTTAGTGTTGATGTTATTTTCTAAATCTATTAATGTTATAGGACAACTTACAAAACTATTTGATGATTCACTTCATTATTTAGATTTAATTCTACATTTAATTACATCAACATGGATAACACAAGCTTTGATGAACATATATGTAATCATGAAATGAGAGAAAAAACATTATTTTTTCTTAAGCTTAATAAAATAGGAGATTAGCATCACACATATAAGAACTTTGCACCGAAAATGATTAAAATCCATTCAAAGATTTACAAAAGTGTATAGTGATAACCCTAAAAATAGAACCCCTAATACTTAGAACATTGATTGATTGAAAGAAGGTTACAAGATTTTATAATTTACTAAAAAAATCTATAAATAAATTATATATATAAAAAAAAAATCTTGAAATCTTCTTATACATCATACACCCATTTTAAAAATCTTTTTATACTTTTATTATATGCAATATTATTAATAACAAGTAGCAAATATAAAGATAAATAAAATCCATAAACACTTAAAATACACTTTAAAACCCGTCTGCAATTTGGCTACCACATACCATTCTTAAAAGATTAAGAAAATACACATCTAAAATTATACTCAAAGATAACAGGATGACAATTACCATTAAGTTATCACTGTGGAGATCCATGTGCAAAATGATTTGAAAAGATTTTTTAATGCGGCGATAAAGCTCATAGGTCGTTACATATCCAGATATCAGTCAAAGCGTTTACACTTCAAAAAAAAAAAAATATGATTATAAAGACGGGAAAAGCCCCTGTATTTCGTCTTCGTCATCGCTGTTATTGAAAATCTCCGGCGGGCTTTTCTTGGGCGGGCTTTTCTTGGGCTGTATATTGAAAACATAGCTCTGCATTTCTTCTTCGCCATCGTCGTTGAAACGCCCGTAATTCTCACACGAAGGAGATCGCCTCGGGGAGATCTCGTAGGGTTTCTGCTGGAGCGCATGATGATCTTTTAAGCAGGAGAGATGACGCCGCCAGAATAACACAAATACAGGGCACCTCCAATGCTCATAAAGAACATGGATTTCAATATTCAGACTAATATCCAGAGCAAACGTGGGCGTGAAAGCATACTCAAACCGAAAAATCTTGCATTCTACTCTTCTCGGCACATTTTGCGTATATATGGTGTGGGTTAACTGATATTCTCAGATCCTTCCTTCC
>ML795083.1:417908-432941 GCA_009831015.1 Picea engelmannii
TGGGTACTCAATTGGCTCATAGCTCATCCTATCATCCTCAATCTGATGGACAAACCGAGATAGTGAACAAATTTCTGGAAGGCTACCTTTGTTGCTTTGTCTCTGATAAACAAACACAATGGTTCAAATGGTTACCCTTGGCAAAATGGTGGTATAACACTTCCTTTCATACTACAACAAAAATGACACCATTTATGGCAATTTACGGATACCACCCTCCTTCCATCACTTCTTCTCTAAAAGAAAAATCTAAGGTTCAAGCAATGGAAGATCACATCGAGAATCAACAACAAGTTCTCCAAATCTTAAAGGACAACCTGGCCATGGCATAGAATCGCATGAAACAACAAGCAGATCAACATCGTAGTGAAAGAAGTTTTGAAGTAGGGGATTGGGTGTTTTTAAGACTACAACCATACAAACAAATGTCCCTCAAGCAAGCCAAGAAGGATAATAAATTATCACCAAAGTACTATGACCCTTATAAGGTGTTGCAAGAGATTGGTACTATGGCATACAAATTGGAGTTTCCTGCATCTTCACGAGTACACCCAGTTTTCCATGTTTCATGCTTAAAGAAGGTTATAGGAGACAAGATCCCAGTTCAAACTATATTTCTAGAACTTGACGAGGAAGGAAAAATCATATTGGAGCCTAAAGCCATCACTGGCACAAGAATTCACCAGCTGAGGAATAGATCCATTTCAGAGTATCTCATTAAATGGAGGAAACTATCGGTTGAATATTCCACTTGGGAAGATGAGTCTTTTATACAGAAGCATCCAGAGTTACTCAAGCATTACAGACAACACTTGTCTCAATGGGAGGGGCATGTTAAGCCCTAATATTGGCTCATTACCCCTTAATTGGGGCATATTATATTAGTAATGTTATTTTATTTATTTCGTCTTTAGGCCATTAGTTGTAATTATACCCCCTAGTCTCCTATATATACCAAGGAGACATTTTCATTTTGAATCATCTGGTACTTGAACATTTTAAGTGGGGTAAAAGGAGGTTTCCCCCTTGAAGAGGCTTGTTATCTGAAATTATCTCCTTTTCAAGGTGTTTAGTACTTTTTCTGAGGTTTTTCTATGCGATATTGATATTGGTTCTTAAAAACCTTGTATTTAAATTCCCACTATTTGATTAAATACAAGCAACCTTTATAGCGAAACTCGTCATTGTGCCAAGAGTAACCTCAAGCATCTTGGGTATCCCATTGAATTTTTTGGATTAGGACAAAAAATTTGGGGTCATGTAACTATTCCTGTTGAATAGACTGAATCTAGTTGGAGATAATGAATGAGAGGGAAAAGAGGCACCCTTACTCTTCATATTTCCTAGAAAGAGCATCAACCACCACATTTTCTCTTCCCTTCTTATAAACAATCTCATAATCATATCCAAACAACTTGGTCACCCATTTTTGTTGCTCTGAGGTTGAAATTCATTGTTCCAGGAATTACTTTAGGCTTTTATGATTTGTTTCATTTTGGAAGCATTGTCCCAATAGATAAGGGCGTTAGAGATCCACCACATGCAAAACAACCAAGATTTCCTTTTCATAAATCGATTTTCCCAAATGTCAGCCTGATAACTATTTTTTGGTGAAAGCCAAAGGTTATCCATCTTGCATGAGGACTTCTCCAATTCCTCTCCCTAATGCATCACATTCCAGAAAGAAGGTCTTGGTGAATTCTGGTAGGGACAGTAAAAAGTGTAGTGCACATAGATTATTTCAAGGCTTGGAAGGATTGGTCAACCACTGGAGTCCAGAAAAAAGCATTCTTTCTAAGGAGAGTTGTGAGAGGAGCCACAATTTTACCATATTCCCATTAAACCTAGGAAACCACACATAATATTAAGAGTTTTAGGGTGAGGCCAATTCTGCATAGCTTCAATTTTCTTGGGATGCACTCTTACACCATTCTTTCCAACAATATGACCCATGTACTCAACTTTAGAGGCACCAAAAGCACATGTAGACTTTTGAGGAAAATTTGGTGCTTGGAGAGGATATGGATAACTTGGTCTACATGGACAAGATGGGATGGCCACGCTTTACTATATATGATAATATCATCAAATAAAACTAAAACAAAGTAATGGAGGAAAGGAAAAGAAATAGGATTCATGAGACTTTGAAAAGTGGAGGGGGGATTATAGAGACCAAAGGGCATAAAAACAAATTCATAATGGCCCTCATGAGTGCAAAATGAATTCTTGGGGATGTATTCCTCTTTCATACCTATCTAGGAGTAGTTCAAATAGAGGTCAAGTTTGGTAAAGTATTAAGCTCCAATGAGTTCATCCAGAAGGTCATCTATGATGGGAATGGGAAATTTTTCCTTGATGGTAAGTTTGTTAAGGGAACTAAAAATTAGGACACATGTGCCAAGTTCCTTCCTTCTTGAGGACCATGAAAATAGGGGAATAATAGGGGTTGTTACTAGGACAGATAACACCTGCTTCTAAAAATTCTTGGACAATTTTCTCAGTTTCATTTTTTTGAGCAAAGGGATGACAATGAGGGTGAACATTGGGAGGAATACTACTCGGTATTAAAGGAATGGAATGGAAATGGTATCTCTGGGAGGGGGGGAGGCCCTAGGGAGTTTGGAAAACAATGGGATGGAATGAAAGGATAACTTGAAGGTTGGGGTGTACCATGGGTGTCTCATCTTCTTGAATGGAATGGAGTTGTACAATGATTCTAGAATGACCTTTTTTGAGTAACGTTTCCATGCGGTGGGAACTAATGATCTCTGGGGAAGCTCCTATAATGCAGTAGACTTTATATTGTTGTCTTTCATGTTGGAATTGCATGATTAAATCCTTAAAATCCATGGTTATGGGGCCAAAAGTGCGTAGCCATTCAAAACCCAACACTATGTCACATCCACCCATGTCAATAGAAAACATGTGATATTTTAGGTTATGCTAACCAATTTGTAGGAACACATTTTCAAAATGCCCCTTGCATTTCATGGAACTACCATTGGCAATCATGATTTGAAATTTTTTGACAGCATGGATATAGCAATTGACCACTTGAGAAAAGCAGGGATGAATGAAATTATGAGTGTTGCCACGATTAACTAGGATGATGACTTTCTGGTGCTTAATGTAACCAATCAATTCAAGGGTTTGGGGATCAGAAAAACTAGTGAGAGCATTCAATGAAATAAATGTTTCAACTTCGGGAGGATGAACGAGAGACAAAATATTATCTGTTTGAGGTGGATTAGCTTCATGAGAGACCTCAACATATTCATTAGAAACATCCTCTAAATTGTCCATAAAGAGTTTATATTCCTTACACTCGTGCCCTGTAAAGTATTTGTCATCACAATTATAGTAGAGACCTTTGATTTGGCATTCAACCATTTCTTCCCATGTTAATTTTTGGACCTTGAGCATAGTGGCATGAGGGGAAGGGGTGGTGGGTTTAGGGAAGGGAAAAAACGTGGGTTTTCTACTCTAGGACAAGATGACCTATTATGCCTCCAGCTTGAATAATACTACGGTGTTGAAAAATTTGGTCATCCTGACCAATGAAACATTGGAAAATGTTATTATATGTTGGCAAGTCATGAAAATAAAGATTCATTTGTTGCAATCTCAATCTCAACTATTGAATCATGAAATCAAGGATCTCAAAAATCAACAGTTAGTAAAGAATTCTAAACTAACCCTCATTTAGAACAACCCTCTGTATGATGTTAATGATGATGATGACAATGATGTTAATGATGTTTCAGACCAAAATTTGACTCATGAGCAACTGAGTGAAAATATTTCAAATGGAGATGACCTTGTACATGATTAATGCAATCTTTCCAACAACATTGTAAGGACTTGGGAAGAAATAAAATTCAACCAAAATCAACATGGCTTGGGAAATGATAAACGCTATAACTTGCATATTACATATTATTCCAAACTAGTTTAGTTTGTGAGTGCATGATTTCTTGAAGAAATTAAGAATATTGATAATACTTGTGTTAACATTGTCACATAGTTGGTCACATGGAGAATACGTGTTTTGATATCCATCCATGTCTTCATTGTGGGAAGACAAATCATTTATTTGAAAAACGTTGAAAGAAGAAGAAGGTTAATAAAACAATTCATTATGTATGGATAAATTCCTGGGGATGGAATCAAAAAGTAAAGAGGTTGCATAAGTCTTATCATCTAGTCAAGACAGAGGTCAAGACACAATTGCATGAAGAAATGTCAAAACCAAAAATCTTTCAAACAATTATTCTGGAAATGATTTTGGGCATGATCTGGATCCAATTCTATATGTTCTATGAAATTAAAAAATAAATCAAAGATGGTAGTGTTCACACCTGAATCGGGGAGGGAATCACATTGATAAAAATATATTCTCCAACACGTTCAGTGGGGAGTGAAGATGGTTAGTGGTAAACCAAAACCACCACTTTATTCAACTCAAAATTGTTAGTGTTTAATCAAAACCACCACATTTCAATTATAAATTATTGAAGAACAAAAGAATCCAAAGCTTGTTATAGAAAGATTTGCCTCACCATTGCTATCTTGCATAGAGGGCCTTTTTTTCGTTTCCCTATGCAGAGTTTTTATCCCTTTTTGATGAATCCAGAGCTAAAAACATACATTTTTCCACATATACGCTCCCTATCAGTTATACAAGATGTGTATACTCTTGATGCTCCACTATAACTCACGTATATTAGGATTTGTGCCAGAAAATACAAAATGAGGTCAGGTTTCCATGTCACGACAGAAGATCTATGATCCTTGGCCTTCCATATACTGGAAGCATTCCGACTTGGCCCTTCAATTGCATTCTGAAGGCTATAAGAGAACAATTTCGATCTATGGAAAAGAGTTGAAAGAATTCAACTTTGAGAGCAAAGTTACTCTGGAGAAATTACTTCATATTGAGTATGCATCCCTTTATCCCTCAAGTTTGAATACAGTGTTCAACCCCCAAGATCTTCCCTTATTATTGAGAGGACCTCTTTACCTCCTTCTCATGAGATTGCCATTGGTGGAGGATTAAAGTGGTGGGGAACTAGTTGGAAGGAACTCGGTTTCTTAGTTTCAACTGTGCCAACACAGAAGTCTGTAATGTTGACACTTCTGCTGATCAATTATTAATAGAAATACTCCTTTCCCGCCCTATTGGTATGTTGCAAATATATGATTATTATTCATGGGCATGTTTGTAATGTTCATTAATGGATTATGATATCTGATGTGCTAACCCATTTTATATCATCACTATATACTTGCTTTGCTTGTTTGTTGAGAACTTCTCGCAGGTATAAAGCTTTGGGTCAAAGTCCTCAATGGTGGAACATCATCAAACGTTGGATCGAGGTAGGCCTCTTTCTTGCATTGCACATTAGTTTATATAGCATATGTTGGAATTGAGTTGATTTTTGCAGTCATACCTTTCTGTTGTGGTTTACCCTTAGCCATAAAGAGCTTTTCCCTTGTAACAGAAATGGCAACTCCACTGGGGAGAGATCTTCCTTCTAAGGGTTGAAGTACTTTTCCTTCTTACATTGAGCTTTTTCCTTTGTGTTTCTTGTCATATCACTGCTTGACAGATCATGTTCACCTGGCCTTGTTTTAAATCATATATGCCCTTTTTTCCTTGACAGTCGCATATACACGCCTGATGTCTCACTACAAGAAGTGTATATACGCTCTGTTCTCCTGAACAGTCGTGTATACCACTTCCCCTTGCTTCTTTGCTTGGTTGAGTGACTGCTAGGTAGGATTTAAAGATTGTTGAGCCTTTTTAGGTCTCTGTAGTGCCTGTTGAGATTATCTGGGATGACAAGAAGCATGTTTGGAGTTGAATTTTTGGGCATAGTCTTTCTCTTTGTTTTCTATTTTTAATTTTTCCTTGGTTTCTGGGTTGTTTGCTTGGCTTCTTGGTATTCTGCTTGAGTAACTACTTTTATACATTGTAGAATTCATCTGTCAAGTTGCTTATTAGTCCATGCATTTTCTTTTTAGAATATTGAAAATACAAAAAAAATAGGCATTTTGCATTGGTTGGCATTTTTGTCTTTGAATTTTCATCACTAGCTTAGCACATTTAGCGAAAGATCGTATTTTACTTCTGAATTGCAGATTTGAAATTGAAGACTACACTGTTTTTATTAGCATATCATTCATTGAAAAGTTAAAGATATACTTTGCATTGTATCCATATTTATTTTCTGGCAAAGTCATAACACAATGAGTTTCACTTCCATACCTTTTTGAGTAACCAAGGCCAATAAAATTTACGCTTTAAACTAAAATTGATTAGTCATGATTTTATTTTTAGGGTGCACAAACTAACTTAGGGTTTAGTGCCTTGGAATAGGATTTTGTGAGTAAACTTCTCCAAGGCAATTAAATCAACATATGTGTCTGAGATAGGGAGTTGAGAAGTCCATTGTATAATTGGTAATATTAGGAGGCTCTGCTCACACCGAAGTTAATCATGAGGTCGTGTGAAGTTAGTTGAAGGGATAACCCCTGAATACTCACTTAGCGTCAGAGATATTTCTATGGATTTATTCGTATTTGGGGATCTTGCTAGTGCCCATACCTCTGTGAGAGGTGGTTCTTTCGAGGTTTTGGGCTTTGCTACCCTGCCCATACGGTGATCCGGACTTACGACTTCTCACTTGTGCATTGGTTATACAGTGGTTTGTTAGTTGCTTGACTTAGGTATCTCATAGTTTACTTGTAGGGGTTATTATGCTTGTACCCTGAGTCAGATAAGGGTCAGACAACACACAGCCTTTATGGAGGATTACCTCTCTGGGGGATCTGACTGACTGGTTGTTAAGCCCATGACCGCCCTTATAACTGATTATGTTACCTCCAAACATTAGCAGGGAGTCTCAGGTCCCTCTTGGATGAGACATACCTTCTTTAGCAAGGGAGGCCACTCAACCACTATAGCCTGTTTGCATGCATATTGGTCGTTTGACTTTTTGGTATAATCTTTGACTACTAGTTGGCCATAGGATATATTTTTATTTGTGGAAGAGTCATAAGTCATTGTGGAGTTGGACCAACTTCCTTGCAGGTCCCGTCGGTTGTTACAGTTACCACCAGTTTTCAAGTCCTTACCTTCTAAAAGGCATAGAATTATCAGTAGTGGTACACACACATCCACTTTCCAGACTTGTGATCCTGCAAGGATGAGTACCGAGTCTAGTCTTCAGAACATTGGGAATTCTTCGACTCCCAATCCCACTATAATTAATGTCACTCCTTCGACACCTGCATCCGCTATAGTTGCAGTGCCAGAGACTTACATAGGTACTATGGCTCGGCCTGTAGTTAATGCTTCAACTCTTGCCTCGAACCCTTTTGAAGGTTTTGGCCACTCGTCGAGTTACAATGTTCAGACCATCCCCATGGATTCTAGTCCATTTTCTTATGGTATGCCTAACTTCACCTCGCAGTTTTCAACTTCCATCCTAGCTGTTGGCCATAACACTAGCTTTGGACTTGGGGGCACTAAACCTTCTTACACTCCTTCCCCATTTGGTGGTTCTCATATTCCCCATGCGAATCCTAATGTAGGGAGTGTCCCTATTCTTAGCCCCGGGTCTAATCCCTCTACGATTGGATGGAACAACCCAGCTGGTGGACAAGTTTCGCCCTATATCCCTATCCCCTCGGTGTCGATTCTGACCAATACTTTTGGCATGGTGAATCCACTTCAATCCTCCAGGTTCCCACCTGGAGGAGGTCAGTCTTACACTTTGGGCACCCCCCAACTTGGATCTAATCCAGTTGGGGGAAATTTTAGCAACCCCCATCTTGGATCTAATCCAACTGGGGGAAATTTTCATAACCCTTATCAGAACATTCCTGCTAGAATGATGCCCAATCCATATTGTACGAGTCATCCCAGAGGAGGGTCTTATAATTCCGGAAAAGGTTTTTGTCCTCACCAGAATCCTGGATGGAATGCAATGCCTAACACACCATATTTTGCTGGAGGATGGGGTTAGGTGTCGCAACCCCGTATTCCCTTTCTGGCCATGCTTAATCTACCAGATTTGTCTAAACTAATGAATGACCTAGTGAGTCATGACCCCAGATGGCCCCCTGTCCCTACCAAACTTCCATCAGACATTCCAAAGTTTGAGGGTAAGAATGGTGAAGACCCTGGTGATCACGTCACTACTTTTCACCTTTGGTGTTCATCGAATTCTCTGAACCAAGATTCTATTAGTTTAAAATTGTTTTAGTGCACTCTCATTGGAGTGGCATCACAATGGTACATTGCCCTACCTAGGGGGACATATGGGTCATTCCATCAGTTGGTGCTAGCCTTTCTCGATCACTTTCAACTACCCATTCGTTATGATGTTGGCCTTGAACTTTTGTCAACTTTACGCCAGAATACTGACACTCACATCTCGAACCATATCCAAGAATGGCGTAGGCGAAGGTGGTTGGTTAAGACTCCTATACCCATGGCCTTTATTCTAGAATGTTTCCTAAAGTGTTTACATGCTTTTGTTTCAAAGGATGTTGCTACTTTCGGTGTATTCAACAAGGAAGAAGCTATCCTTAGAGCCCAACAATTTGATTTGATCTATGCTCAGTCTGGGATGTTATACCACCTTCTTCCAGACACACCAAAAACAAATCACGATCCTAGACAAACTCCCGAACCTCATGCCGATGGAATTGTAGGGTCCGCCAATGTAAAATCCACGGACTCGGCAACAAAGTTCGTTGGAGGGCCAGCCTCATCTGGATCCTCCAAACCCACCCAATCAACATATGTACATTCCGTGCAATCGTCGAAGAACCCAAATGGTGACCAACAACTAGATGGGAATAAAAGGAAAGGATGAAATAATTGTAAGGGTGGGAATAATAATAATAATAAACCCAAGGACAAAGATAATAATGGGAAACATAATGATAATGCTGGAGAGGGTAGGAAAGATAAGCGTAAGGTGAAGTTTCCTTGTAAACTTTGTACCGATGACCACCTCACCCACTTGTGCCCCAAACTTGTGTAGGCTATGAGGATTTTAAATATACCACCTGTTGTGCTAACAAATCCATTCCCACACAACCAACACTTAGCCTCGAGTTCTTCGAGCACTGAAAATGTGCCTGGTGGAAGTCAAAACCCACCATCGCAAGATGGCGATCGTGTTTACATCAATATGGTCGACGCAAAAATTTATATAGCCACCCGCTCTCGATATTATGGCTCTTCAAAATCTAGTACCAGCCTAGAAGCTCCTCCTCCACCCCCGGAGACGAACTTACATATCGAGAAACTAGAGCCACTACCTCGTATTCTGAAAGGAGTACTCAAGTGCTCTACCCACAACCATAATGCTAGAGCTTCCTAGAACTATTCTATTGTTGAAGATCTGGGCCAAACCCCTTATGTGATGTCGGCTTTGGAGGTACTCCAGACGTGTCCATCATGGAGGAATGCCTTACTCTTTTCCTTAGGAGCTCTATAGCCTAGTGGATCGAAAGTCATCAAGTTTGATGTCACGGACGTGAAGCCTCCCTTACCCTACCATGTGGCGTTTCAAATCCATGTGGAGTATTCCAAGTATACTATCAAACAAGCGGTCGTTGATGAAGGTGCCACCATTTGCGTGATGTCCCTGGTCTGTTGGAAAGATATCGTTTCTCGGACCCTTTCCAAGTCATTGAACATTATGATTGCATTTGACAGTCATTCCTTCTGCCCTCATGTTATTATCCCCACTATTCCGATCCAGTTAGGTGGGAAGACAGTAGAGGTGGAAGTAGAGATAGTGGATGCACCTCTCAATTATAACTTGTTACTAGGTCACAATTGGACCTATGCTATGGTCACTATCATATCATCCATTTTCTGTGTGCTTTGTTTTCCTCATTAAGGGGATATCATGACGATAGACCAGTTATCCTTTACGTACTCTAGTCCTAATGCATCTATTGGACTGTCGATCCTTACGATCGACAATTCTCAACCGGCAACTAAGAATATCGGTGTCAGAATGTATTCTTACCTCATGGGTACTTTCGACTTCTCGACACCGATTCACCACGTTTACACCGTCTCTAGTAGGCTTGCTTCATCAGAGAGGTCCATTCCTTTCCACACTTCCTATTTTAGTGATCCTTGGACCTTACCTTCTCCGACTTCGTCGATTGAAGGTTAGTCACATGCTGGCATGGCTATGCCACTATTGGCAGTGAAGATTGCGTATCAAGCTATCCTTGACTCTTCTGCCGATCCCGATCCCATTACCTCACAAACAGATGAGGATGATCCCGTTCTTAGGCCCATATGGGCCACTTCGTTATCTTGTTCACATGATTTCTTAGATGAGACTTTGCCTTCGGATGAAGCCATCCTTGAAGCCATGAATGTTTCCGAGAGACCTTGGGACGATATGCATCATCGATCTTATTTTCTCTCGAGTCTTGAAAGAATCGAGCAAGATCACTTTCGGTCTACCTTGAGTGAGATAGTCGGTCACGTCGTAGTTCCACTTGATATGCATGGAATTTATACTGAAGTAAATATGGCAAGTATTTCTCCTACCATCTCGATCGATATCTCTTGTACCCCTGGCAAAATTGAGAACATAAATATAGGTGTGGATTGTTCACCAGAAGAGATTCTGATCTACACCAACCTCTTCAAATAATTTCGAGATGTATTCGCTTGGCCATATGAAGAGATGCCAAGGATCGATCCTCGCATTGTCGAACATGAAATTATAACTTATTCGGATGCTAAACCTATTCGACAACATATTAGAGCTGTTAATCCTAGGAAGGCCCCCGCTATTAAGGCAAAGATGGAGAAGCTACTTAATGTCGGCTTCATCTACCTGGTTCCCTTGACCAAATGGGTATCCAACCCTTTTCCTGTGAATAAAAAGCAAGGAACCATCTGCAAGTGTATGAACTTTCACAACCTGAACAAAGCTTGTCGTAAAGATAACTTCCCCACGCCTTTCATTGATCATATTCTTGATGAGTGTGCGGGAAGCAAAATATTTTCCTTTATGGATGGATTTTCAGGATATAACCAAATCCATATCAAACCTAAGGACCAACACAAGACGACATTTATATGTCCTCAGGGTACTTTTGCATACTAGAAAATGCCTTTCGGCCTGAAAAATGCCAGAGCAACCTTCCAACGTGCCATGACTTTCACTTTTCACGATCTCAAGCATATAGTCGAAGCTTACCTCAATGATCTTTCTGCTCACTCTCGCAAGAGAGTGGATCATGTCACACACCTTCGATTGGTTTTTGAAAGATGTTGTTACTATAGAATCCGGTTAAACCCTCACAAATGCATCTTTTGCGTTAGGTCTGGCTGTCTCTTAGGATTTTTAGTTTTTGAGACTGGGATCATGGTAGATCCTCTTAAGGTTTAGGCAATAATTCAATTACCTCCCCCACACACGATTAGACAACTGCAAGGTTTACAGGGGAAATATAACTTTCTGCATCGGTTTATAGTGAATTATGCCAATATCACTAAGGGTTTCATGCGCCTACTGAAGAATGACACCCCGTTTATCTGGGATGAGAAAGCCCAGGAGTCTTTTGACACCTTAAAGAAAGCCTTGGTATTGGATCCTCTACTAAAATCTCCTGATTACAATAGAGATTACTTGTTATATATTTTCGCGTCCCAAGAGACGATTGGTATGGTTCTAATTCAGGAATATGATGAGCTCCATGAGCACGTCATCTACTATCTCAGTCAAAATTTAGTCGGTCCTAAGCTTAATTACTCTCACATCGAAAAGCCAGCTTTGGTTTTTGTTCACGCAGTCCAACATTTACGATACTATATATTGATTTGCAAAACTACTGTAGTCGCTGATGTTAATCCATTTCAATAAGTCCTCACTAGGCGTATCTTAGGTGGGAAATATAATAAATGGATTGTCATCTTACAAGAATTTCATCTCGACTTTGCTTCAGCCAAGTCCAAGAAGTCACTAGTTTTTGCAGAGATAATATCTGATTTCCCACGATTAGACAAGGATGTTATCCATGTCGATTTGTTTGCAGACGAACACATTTTTCTTGTCTCATCGTCTGGCCCCTGGTATGGAGACATTGTTTTATATCTTCAAACCTCAAAGTTCGCTCAGCATCTCTTGCGAGATGATCGATGATGAGTTAGCTACCAAGACAAAATGTATATCATTGTCGATGACACTTTATATCACCGAGGAATAGATAGTATCTTACTTCATTTATTAACTCACGAGGAAGCCGAGTTAGTCTTGAATGACTGCCACAAAGGGCTTGTGGTGGTCATTTATCCGAGCTTGCGACAACCCAAAAAATATTGCAAGCCAGTTACTTCTGGTCCACTATCTTTAAAGATTGCATTGAATCGATTAAGAAGTGTCACCCCTCCCAGGTGTTCACTCGGAAAATGTGCTCGCACCCAACCCCTCTTCACCTAGTCATTGTCGTCGGTCCCTTCACCAAGTGGGGGGTAGATTTCATCAATTTCAACCCAACTTCAGCTTGGGGGAATCAACATATTATCGTGGCCATCGACTACTTTACCAAGTGGGCCAAATCCATGCCTACCGTGAAATCCGATGGGAAGACTGCAACTTTCTTCGTTTTCAACCAAATTATCACCTGGTTCGGTATCCCGAGTGAGATTGTCACTGATCATGGTAGTCACTTTCAAAATGAAATGATGGTAGAACTAGCGTCTAAGCTGGGGTTTGGACATGGTCACTCATATCCTTATTACCCCTAGGCAAATGGGTAAGTGGAGGTCATCAATAAGTCTCTCAAGACCATTTTGCAAAAAACTGTCAATCAGAGTAATTCCAATTGGCACATCATGCTGTATCCCGCGCTCTGGGCATACCGAACCTCAGTTAAGACTGCCACCGGTTTTTCCCCTTTTCAGTTAATGCACGGTGTGCAGTTGATACTTCCCGTTAAATGAGAAATCCCTTCTCTCAAATTGGCAGTCGAGATCCTACATGACACTTCAGATTTAGAGTGATGCATGGTGCACCTAGAGAGTCTTGACAAGTAGCGTTGAGACACCTTTACAGCTATCGAGGCAAACAAAAAATGTTTCAAGGTTCAGTACGACAAGTCTGTCTGCCCCTGGTTGTATACCAAGGGTGACTTGGTCCTTTTGTATGACCAATCCAAAGAACCGCTAGGGGAAGGAAAGTTTAAACCCATGTGGCATGGTCCTTATATCTTGCGACATGTTCTAGAAAAATGAGCCTATCAATTGGAATATTATGAAGGGAAGAAATTGGTCGAGCCCAAAAATGGGCTCTACTTGAAAAGCTATTACGCTTGAGCCCTAGGATTGAGTGAAACCCTTTGTATACTAATGTAAATTTAGTGTATATACATCTTTTTATTTTTGTCTTTGGCTTGCTTATCAATTTTTCCCTTTTGGTTGGTAGATGTCAATGGAGTCTTCGGTCTACCTAGGATTCGCAGACGAAGCCAGTCGTCATACATAGAACTTGGATTCCTCTTCTTGGATGATTTACTCACCCGAGGGTCTACTAGTGTCTTCAGGTGGTGTATTCCTAGTGCCATCCACGAACATGTGGTTGAATATAGCATCGTCATAGAACTTTTGCACGATGCTCTCTCACATGGTATTCTCTCTCTAGAGGTTCACCTGGATTCTCAATTAATCATATGTTAGTTGAACAATTGTTACCGTGTGCGTGATCTGATGTTACTCTGTCAACTCCTACGAGTACGTCTTTTAGAACGACAATTTGATTTTATTACATACTTCCACATTCCTAGAAGTTCTGGTCATATATCTGATGACTACGCTAATTATGTTTTAGATTGGCATTTATCACATTAATAAAGCAAGGAAGACCATTAAATCAATGTACACATTGTAAGATATGAGTAAAGCTGAAGATCCCTCTTTATATATTTCCAAAAAATATGGTGTTTATATTACAAAAATTGGGGCTAAAACCCTCAAAATACATATACAACCGATATACATGTCCCATGACATCTACGCCTGTGGCATTGGATGTGTATCATGATAGAAAACCACAGCATTTGCGAGTCGCCGGAAGAGTCATACCCATGCTCTAGGTACACCGACAACCTGCCAC
Organism: Picea engelmannii; assembly: GCA_009831015.1. Classification (NCBI taxonomy): domain Eukaryota; kingdom Viridiplantae; phylum Streptophyta; class Pinopsida; order Pinales; family Pinaceae; genus Picea; species Picea engelmannii. Next base: position 432,074 of record ML795083.1, read on the forward strand.
TGCATGGCTTCAGGTAGATCCTCCACCTGAACCATAGGAATCCTCTGCGTCATACGAGACAGGTTTCCTTGCACGTTCTAAAGGACTCTCTCTGCTTCTGACTCTCGCATAGGGATAGTCATCCAGAGCTATGATTTGTCTCTGCCACCAGAAGAAAAAATCATCATTGTAGGGTGTCACCACCCTACCTCCCCCATGTCGTTTCTTGATCTCGATCCATCGCGCCATAGCTAGATCACGTGGTCCTCTGGGAATGATCTCCAATCTAGGTCCCAAACCTAGGACTCACTCCAAAAAGAAGTTGCAAAGGATAGAGGCAAACCCAAAGTTTCACTTAGTCCCCTCCTTGCACTCTATCAACTAACCTTTCATATTGGTCAGCAATGAGGTACACCAATCGTAGACGGTGGGTCTCACACACTCCAGTGCATAAAACATAAGCGGTCTCGATGCCTGATGTAGCGAGCCCGATCCTATGATCCTGGTAAGCACAAGAACAATAATCTTCAGGCTAAGGTTACCTATAGCCCAGATAGGGATTTGAATTCCCAGCATGGGAGTCCCTACAACACAGTGGGCCTCGATGTATTCTTCAACCTTCATCCCACTCCCTGGCCTGTGTGACTTGAGGTCCACAACCTCTCCTCAGCATGAAAGTCTTGTCAAGAAGCAGATGTCCTCTACTTCGAACCTTAATGGTTTTCAATCAAGGATAAAGCTCTCGGTATCAGGATCCCAATAGCTCACTAGAATTTCCAACAACCTCACTTGGGCCCTCATTCCTTTGAGAGCCCAAAACTTGTATAAACCACATATTTTTAAAGCCGCTTGAGCCACTGGATTTCGATCCACTGCTACATCTACCTCC
>ML795084.1:5730-19988 GCA_009831015.1 Picea engelmannii
AATTAAGTAGTTGATTTGAGTTATTATGATCATAGTTAGTAGATTGTGTGTATATAAGTAGTTAGTAATTTGTAGTTAGATTAGTATAGTTAGTTTTAGTTGTTTTATTAGTTTCTAGTTTCCTTAGTTTTAGTTTAATTTCTCTTATTTAGTTAGTTAGTTTGTTTTAGTTAGTTTTTATTAGTTTCTAGTTTCCTTAGTTTAGATCATTTAGCTTAAATCACTTTCTCTTCGGTTTCCTTATGAGACCTTAGAGCGGCCAACGGAGCCATTAAACTCGTCAGGGTGGTCCATACCAAACGGCTTGGGTTATTTAGACAACCCCGGACCGGTTCCACTCTCCCAGTTGACGGACGGTCATTTTTGCCCGTCAACAAGTCCTTTGCACCGGAATTCCCAAAGTCATGAAATGTGATGCAGTTGTGGAGGAGGACGCGGCCAAAGATTTCGGTAATTCGGCATTTCGAGTTTCAGATGTTGAAGAGACATGAAAATAGACAACAAGAATCACTATATCACAAAACCCGAAATCCCGATTCGAAAAAGGGAGCGATCATATTGTTGGTCAGGATATTTGGGTTGATGCCTTGTGTTTGATCACGTGGGCATACCTATAAGGACCTGTGGAAAACACTGTGGTGTGTGTGTGGGATTCCCTATGGAGGAATCGAAAAGTCAATTTGATTCAGGGAAGATTTAGAATGATCTTGTGTGGATCTTGGCCCGAGGGTCGGGGTCTGCATGACCGTACTTACAACATCGTTGTAAAATAGATCTCAAATGGGATAAATGATCCTCCTTATTCTTGGAGAAAATCGTGACATCATCAAGATAGACCACTACAGATTGATTGATTAGACCGTGAAAAGCAATATCCATCGCTCTCTGAAAAGTGGCACCGGTGTTTATAAGCCCAAAGGGAATCTTTCTATAAGCATAGGTACCCCATGGGGTACGAAAAGTGGTTTTCAATTGGTCTGGAGGAGACATGAGGACTTGGTTGTACCCTGAAAAACCGTCTAGTAGCGACAATATTTCAGAACCGGATATCTGCTACAGAATTTGTTCCATCGGAGGGACAGGGTAGTTGTCTATGTCAGATGCTCCGTTTAAGTTTCGGAAGTCGACACATAGTCGAATTTCACTAGTTTTCTTCATCACAGGGACAAGGTTAGAAACCTACTATGTATGCCTTACTGCGAAAATTGTCTTTGCATTCAAAAGTTTGTTTAGTTCCTTCTTGACCGTTGGTTCAAGTTTTGGGTGAATCTTTCTTAACTTCTATTGAAAATGTTGAGTCAAGGGTTTCATGGGAATGGTATGTTGTATAATGTTAGGTTCAAATGTTTTTAGATCATCATATGTCCAAGCAAAGACGTCCTTAAATTCTTTAAACAATTTTATAAAGGCTGATTTCTCTTGCTCAGAACATGTCATTCCCAAATTGATGCAATTGTGGATTATCTTTAGTTCCTAGATTTACCTTTTCATGGGTCAAGGAAGAACTATTCGTTTTACAATTTATTGATTTTTTGAATTTGTCATGCAAATCATAAAACTTTTCCAATCTTACCATAGATTTCAGGATATAATTTACCAGATTTGATGTCGTTTCAGGGGACCTTGGGTCTGATATTACCGTAAAATTATGGAGGTCTTCATCATGGGTGCCTTCATCAATAACCGCACCTCGAAAAGTGTCTTCCATGTGCAGGAAACTGATGATGTGTTGATCATCATCGAGAACTCTCCAGTTAGTTATGTTGTCTAGGACTGATGGTCTGAACAACAACTCGATCGAAAATGCATTCGAAGAAAGGCCTTTTGCAGGAAAAAGTTTGGAAGAAACATTAGCTAACAAGTCCACCTCAGAATTAATTAATCTTGGAATGGATTTAATGTTAAATGCGGAAAATTTGTGCATTAGATTCCATACCTCAACTTGATAATTTTTCAGATGTGGTGATAGGAAATGGATGAAATTTCTTACCTGCCTGACCACAATTTCAGAATCGCTGAATACTATTAAATTCTGTATTTTCAAATCTAGTGCTTTTCTGAGTCCTTGCAGGAATGCCTCATATTCAGCCGTGTTGTTTGTACATTCAAATTCTAATTGGAAAGCGATCAAAGCTTTGTTACCTGCTGGGTCAATGATCACACATCCTGCACTAACTCCTTCTTTAGATTTGGATCCATCAAAGTAGAGAGACCATATGTGAGCCTCATTAGCCATATGTGACACATTAGGGAGAAATGCGGACTATGTGCATGTCATGAGTTCCGATTGTTGTATCGGGTTAGTAATGATAGAAGTTTCTACCATGAAGTTACCAAAAAAGGTGTTCATTCCCTTCATTTCGGGTGAATTAGCGGAAGCAGTAGATGGTTCATTAGTGTCATTTAAATTGGTCACAGTGAGCTTGATGTAACACTCACAATTGATCTTGATTCTGTTAGGCTTTCCATTCTCTGGCAGCCACAAATGGGACCAGTCTGTCGCAAAGTAGCCATGCAACTTTTCGAACCAATCCCTGCTTAAAAATAAGCCATATACTTTAGGGATGTCAATGAAAATGATATCAATAATCTGGTGAACTTTAGGATTAGAGGATAATCTAATAAGGAAATTTTTTAATTCACCTATCACTTTAATGCTGGTTCGATCAAGATGAATAATTTCCAGACTGGACGGTTGAACTTCAACATTGATTTTTTGGAAGACAGACCAAGGCATTACATTTGATGATGCACCAGAATCTACCATACAATTATGTACATTCCTATTGAAAATTTCAAAGGTCAATAAAAAAGGTGGGACATTTTTACGAACATTGACAACAAAACTTTACTGGTTTTTAGTCGTAGTCACTGGAATTATTTTATCTACATTTGTTACACTTTTTACAACAAGGTCTCTTTTATCCGAGAGTTCTAGTGTAGTTTTAGAAGGGACCTTTTGAGATGTTTTAGGGATGATTTTTTCCAGTTTTGTGTTGTTCAGATTATTGTTTTTGTTGTTTTATGCAATGTTCTGAAGCATCTTTTGCAGAAGAAAAGGAAATTTCAATAGTTCATAAACAAAAATATTAGCTCTAAGTTTCTTAAGGTCTTCAATTAAATTGTATTATAAACTTGGGGTTGTTGAATTCTATTTAGTTTCAGTTTTCTTAAACTGTTTTTGGGGCACACTAGTTCCAATGTCAAAAAAGGGTTTATTATGGGTTTTTCTTCTGGTATTGTAAGGATGAATTGTTTCAAAATTGGCTTGAAAGATACTGTCCGCGAAATGCCCGAATATGTTGGGAGAGGGTTTGTATTCTTCCACTATTTCCCGTTCAACCATGTCTTCAGAAATCTCAGGGGGAACTAAGTTATCATGTGCTTTAAGGATTGTCCAGATTAAGGCCTTCAGAATTTAAGTTGGGTTGGTTTGTGGAAAAAGGTTTTCTAAAAGGAGGTTTGTAAGATCCTTTTCTTGAAGAAGCTTCTTCAGCTGATCTCCTTAAATCTACGACTTGATTTGACAATTTCTGAACGACCTTTTGTAAACTTTCTAGATCTGAACTTTCTAATTGAGTTTTTGTTTGGGGTGTTCTAGGAAGAATTTCTATTTTCTTCTTGGAATATGGGGTAATCTCTGCTTCATTACTGATATTATCCTTTAGGCTTAAAATGTCTTTCTCAATTTGGCTCACCTCCTCGAAGGCTTCCAATAAAGTTGCCTTCTTAGACCTTTTTACCCAGATTGCTATATTCTAGTGTAGATCTTTGGTGTAGTATGCGACGATAAGATTTTTAGAAGGCATTGAATCAATGGGGATTCGATTTTTTAACATGAGAAACATTTGATTAAAATAATTTATTTTTTCCTTAGGGTTCATCTTTAAACTGGAGAGTTCCATGACTAAGACTTCAGGAGTTTTGTCATCTCTGAATTTCTCGAGGAAACAAGACTCGAATTTATCCCAAGATACAATCGTGTGGAGTTGTTGGGAAAAATACCACGTAGAGGCATTGCCTTTGAACGTATACGGAAAAAGTATACATACTACATCTTCGTGTTCTATGCTTCAGAGTCTAATGGCTAGCATGAAGTTTTTTATGTGCTCCTCAGTGATTTTCTTAGAATCTGGATCGAATTTAGGGAGCCATTTCTCCAGATGTTTAGGCAAATGGTGTTGGGGTCCAGGTATGGACACAACCTCTTAATCAAGCTAGGGCCTGGCACGATTGTTTGGATTTTCCATGGGTGAAAGTGGTGTTGGAGGATGAGATGCAGAACTACCTTCATCAGATGACTCACCTCCCGAAGAGGAAGGGGATGAGGGAGGTGGTGAAGGTGGGATACCATATCCTTCGACTGCAGGAGTGAGGATGTGATCTGGATCCATTGGATTTAGGAGAAGACCAATGCCTTCAAGTTGTTCTTTGATATCAGAGAAATCTAAGGGTTGATTCAGTGGCCAACCTGGTTGTCTGATACAGGCCAAAGCACCATGTCTCCTCAGAAGTGATTGACGAACAAACTCTTGTACGTCGGACCCTGGAGGGTTTGGTGTTACTGGCTCAGCAGTAATCTGTGGATTTTCGTTTGAGGTAGTTGCTATTTGAGAAGTAATGTTGTCATCAGAACGAATTCTTGTTACAACAGGGGAGCGGGTGTGTGAGGGAGGAGTCTTGCGCCCTCCACGTGCCATCAATCATGTTCAGGCCCTCCTTCTAGCGCCATTTGTTGACAGGTGAAAATGATCGTTCGTCAATTGGAAGAACGAGTCTGGTATGGGGTTCTCTAAATAACCCAAGCCATTTGGTATAACTTGCTCTGATGGGTTTAATGGCTCCATTGACCAATCTAAAAGTCTTAGCAGAAACAAATAAAAGAGATAAATATTAAATAACCACTTAATATATATATATATATATATATATATATATATGTACATGTATATATGTAACTATTTTAGATGATATTTAAACAACAGATCTCCCTATCTTATTTATGTGCATGATATATAAGTTGCGAGTTTTAATCTAAACTCATGAAAATCTATGTAAAGATGGTTGTTTTAACAAAAGAAGATAAATAAAGCACATAAGCTATTTTTTGTTTTCTTTTTATTAATCTAGGACTAAATTTAAAAAGATACTATGAAACAGGAGTATGTGGATGGTCAAAGCGAGACCATATATAAGAGTTTCAAAAACAAATAAACGACAGAAAGAAATGAACTAACCTATCAATGAGTTAATCGACATGAATCCAACATCTGTATCATTATAGAATGCCCAGCCAGCCTGTCCAAGAGATAAATATGCAGTGAACCTTGAAACTGTTCGGAATAAATGCAAAACAATATATTGACTATTGAATTTTAACGACAGAATGATGAGATGAAAATAATCGTTGTGGTATTTGTGATTGCAAGCAATTACATTTAAGATAAATCTAACTGTAACAACATGCTTTTAATCATTCAACAAAATTTAAAGTAAAATATTATCATTTGGGTTGAACGAATGACCACTCTTTTCAATATCTGAAGCATCAAAATGTGGACAGTATTTTAAAGAGATTATCCCAATGCCATAATATATTTTGAAGACAAAAGATATCAACAACTATTGATTTATCAGAATAAACAAACCATAAACGAAAACAACATTCATAGAGAACTAAAGTTGAAATGTAAATATATGTTTCTTTCAAATTCGTGAATGAATCATCCACCTTCAACCTCAGGCCAAGATTCCTTGATTACAAAAAATATGTGTTTTTAAAGGGTTTGTAAAATCCAACTGTCTTATCTTGTGGGATAATATCGTATCTCCACAATGATCTCTTGATTACAAAATAGAAAGGAATATAACCACTCCAAATCACACTAAATATCTAAAAACTAAAATAGTCTGTTCCTGTTTACAAAAATGAGCCATGGATGTGGCTAATAAACCTAAAAATGTTTCATATCATTTGGTCACCATAGACTGCCAGATATCCTGAAAGAAAAAGATGAAATAAATAAATTCAAATATACATTTAACCAATATTTTCCAAATTTCGAATAAGAATAGACTAGCTATAGAATCTGCTAATTCTATAGCTAGTCTTATTTTAGCAACAAAATCTAATTTATTCTATGAATCAAGATATAACACAATTTAAGATAAAAAGAAATCTTTACCTTTAACTGCAAAAATCAATTCGATTTACAGGATCTCAGAATTGACCACCACTGTTACGCTCTCGACATTTTTAACTATTATGTTTCCCATTGTTTTCAAGTTCTTGCCTTGTCTCTGAACAATGGAATTTAGTCTATCATTTTCATCCGTTAGTGAGTTGACCTGATCAGTGAGGGTTTTGGTTTGCGATTGTAAAATGGGTATGTATGTATAATACTTATTAATCCAAAACAAATAAATTTCACATTGTGAATCTGTGACAGCCATTTGAGAATACCCACGGTCGTGTGCCCGAATATCTCCACTGTTGCCTATGGGTTTCTTATCAAATTTGATACCTGGAAATCCTTGAATGTGCTTCAGGCAGGGTGGAAAATTGTCCATGAAATTGTAACTCTAGTCGAGACCTATTTTGAAGGAAGGAGGGTCTTCTTCGACCAAGAATATCTCAATCTCTGAATCTGAGCTCTCATGGATCTTGATCATTTTGATCGAGCTCACATGAGCATTTGGTTTATTTCGTAGTTTCCTTGAGATCAACCTACCTGCCATTTTATTTTTAAAAACTAAATCAATATACCCTTTAGATGGTTTTCACATAGGTTTTTTTTTATTCTTAGCAGAGGCATTAGGATGGACGTGTTGTTCATGGCTCTGCTCAACAACTTTTGGGTTGGGTATAGGCTTACTGAGGGTGGCTGTAACACAAGCCTGTGTAGATGAAGGAACTGCTCTGGAAGGGACCATGGTTTCCTCAATCACGGGTTTGTCAACATCTACAACATTAGAGTTAACAAAACCATTTCGGGTTAGGAGGGTGTTCCAGTCATCATTTTGTAACTTCAATTGATGTACCAACAGTATCTTTATCAAACCGTGGTGAAAAATGCTTGAATCCAAACGTTGTTTCTTATACCTCTTCGCCATTTTATAAAGGCTTATCCACAGGTTATAGGGCATATTTAATTGAAACTTGATGAAATTCATTAGAAAACGTATGTGATATAGAAAAACAAAACCAAAATGGCCTTCACATGTCACAAATTGTTTCAATACTGCTAGCAAACCATGCCATCGGGTTTTCAACAGGGACATGGACATACCTTTATCACAACAGTTGATTTTTCGAGATGTGAAGAAAAGGCTGCATGAAACCTCCTCGATCTTGGCGTTTTTGAACCACTTATGCCTGCTAAAAGTAAGACCTGTTTCTTTCCCTAAAAATTCCTCTGTGACCTTGACTTGAATATCTTCTACCTTGGCTCAACATCCGTCAAAATAAAGGGTGAATTCTTGAGCGGTTCGCAAGTTAAAACCCTAGAATTTCTCAAGAAAAACAAGCCAGCCTTGACCCTCAAAATCCTCCCTTACATCATCACATAGGAGTAGGGACTGAGAGACATTGGGTTCAATCCTAAAGACCAGGGCCATGGGGATAGAAAAGGTGGACAATAAAGCACAGTGAGTAGGGAGGGTTTCTAGGAGAAGACCAGAGCGACATTTCAGACCCAAAACTCATCAATACCCTAGCACGTATGAAAAAAGGTTCTTCAATACCAAATGAAAGGCGTTTTTTGAAATGAATGTTAGGAGTACATGTGAAACCCGAGACTTAGCTCAAGGTGATGGTCTTATCATTGTCGGACTGCCACCTCCCACAGGGTACAGGTCACAACCAGGTGCATTAAATTTTATCATTGTGCAACAAGGTGGGTTTGGTTTCTAAAGTTTAGGAGAGGGAAAAATTTATAAACCAAAATGTAATGACAAGGATAGGCATGACCAAGAACCAAAAAAATATATATCATGGTTTAAATCAAATAGATCATTGGTGGTTCAAATAAAAACCCAAAGCATGTTTCACATTTGAGGAGTCAATAAAGAAGATGAACTTCATAGTAGGAAAGAATCTTTATTAAAAAAAACTATAGAGCCATCCAACTTTCATAAGCTTTAGATAAAGAGATAAAAGCTTCGTCCATGCTTTCATTCATGAATGAAGCATGAAAACAAAAATACTAGGAATAACCAAAAGATCACAATTATAGTTTCAAAAATTGCTTATGAAGAACAATAATCGTATGACTCCCAGGTAGGCATCTAAATGATTAAAAAAGTTTAAAATATGTGGGGTTGCCAATAAGAGCCTGACGTTATTACTGCACCTAAAATGCGGTATATCCAACAGGTTCATGATCCCAGAGTTGTACAATCCCATTTTCCAGTGCGCGGGCTCCATTATAGGTTTAGCCAGGGGTCCAATTTCCCCTGTGTTTGATAGGTACGACTCTTCAGCACAATCTATGAATTTGGTCACGCCGCGCACATCGTGGTCGGAGTATCTGAGTTTGGGAATATTTCCCAACATATCATCCACAGTAATCACCTCATCTAGGAGATATGGTAGTGCAATATCCATGGTTTCTTGCACCTTTATTTTCTATCCCACAATAGATGGGCTTGCCTTTGTTGTGTCTACATCCTCTTCTTCCCTTTTGAACTCCAACCGATCGGTGATATATTCGACCAATAGTTCTTCATGTTCGTGCGTTTATCGCAGTCCCATGGTTTCATCAAGCTTTGTAGGGGTCTCAGCGTTAGGGTTAGAAATACCATTCTAGGCCCCGAAGCTTTACCCTATTTCCCCTTGTTGTGTTGTCAATCTTTCCTCTTCGACCTGTGTCAGGCTGATTGATTCTATGTCTAAGGTGGTAACATCTTCCAGCTCGACCATGTTCTCGGGCTATGTCATTCTTTCCTTATGCCTTTGGCCCTGCCGAGTAACTTGGACGTATTAGCCTGACGTGCTGAAATTTAGTGGGGTCATCCTCTCTTAAATTCACACACTTGCTTTCTTATGCATAAAATTTTAGCTAGGGCACGCACTCTGTTTCTCTCTTTGTGCTAAAAAATTTCTAAGTTTTGAATAAACGTGTGTGTTCCGCCTTTTATATACCTGATCATAATTATTTTTCACTTTTTGTGTGCATTTGTGCCGAGTGTAATTTTTCCTACATGTTGTCTTTTGATGTTTGCCACATTAATAACTACGCGTAACTTTTTTTGCACTTTTTTATGGTTCAATCAACTTCTGTGTCTTTTTGTGTTTTTCTTCCATTTTCCATTTTTGTATTTTTTTTTCTTTTTCTGCTTTGTATTTCTCTTTATCATTTTTATATCCTAAACTCTATTATAATACACTATATACATGCCTTTCTCACTGCATCGTTACTTTTAAGGGTTAGTAGGTTGACTATCCCTGTATAGTTTTAGTCGACTACCGTTGATCATTACTTTCAATTTCTTTCCTCCCAAATATTTTAGCTGCACAGATCCCCCATATGTGACAATATTTACTTCGTATGGCCCTAGCCAATGCATTCTAAACTTACTAGGATGTTGAAAACATTTACTGTCATAGAGAAGGACTACGTTTTCCTAAAAAATATTCTTCTTAATATGTCTATCATGCCAGGATTTGTCTCTTTATTTCTGTACTTCCTCGTGAAATCATGCCATAATCCTTTCCTCTTCCATTTCCATTAGTTTATTTAACCTTTCCTGTATTGTGCCTCTTTCTTTCATGTTGGTAATCGCTTCTGTGCACAAACTCAGTACCAAAAATTCTAATAGCACTACTGCTTACTGCCCATACACCAATCTGAATGGTGTTTGTCGTGTCAACTTCTTCCATGAGGTCCTATATGCCCACAATATTTATCATATCTTCAAGTCATAATAATCTCTATTGACATTGTAGATTTTAGTGAGAGCATTTTCCAAGATCTTACTGAAAGCTTCGATTGTTCCATTTTCATGAGGATGTTATGGTGATAGAATTCAAAATCCTTAGTCATAGGCCTGATGGTACTATTGATAAAATTAGTTCCTTTATCACTCATTAAAATCCTTGGACATTAAAATCCAGTGATCACTTGCTCAAACAAGAAGCATGGTATTGTCTTTTGCGCTACAATCTTTGATTGGTGATGATTCTTCCCATATTGTTAAGTATTCAGTTGCAATAATGATATATCTAGATCCTAACATTTTTTTTGGTGGATTAATAGGTCCCACAAAGTCTATTTCCCATTTTTCAAATACCTGCAATGTCCCTTGTGGACTTACATGCATCTCATCCCTTATGTTGGGTTTTCCAACCCTCTGATAGACATCACATTTATGGAAATATTCTTTGGCATATTTATGGATTGTTGGCCACCATAATCGTGTGTGAAATACCTTTTACGTAGTACCGTTTACTGCATAGTGTCATCCAACTATTCCTTCATAAGATTCTACCAAAATTCTGGGTCTTTCATGTTCCAATACACACCTTCTCAAAATGCTATCTGTGCCTATCTTGTATAAATTTTTTGCAATAAGTTGATAGTTTGCATCTCTTAATACCATATTTTTCTTCTGTGTAGTGATAAAATCTCGTGGCACAATCCTTCTACTTAATTATTCAATAATATTAGCAAAGTATTCATCAACTACCTGTACTAAAAATAGTTGTGCATCAGGGAAGTTTTCTTCTAAGTTAGTAGGTTCTTATCCATTAGTTATCCTTGACAGGTGATCGGGTCCAACATTTAGCTTCCCTGGTTTGTCTATCACTTCAAAATCAAATTCTTTAAATAATAAATAACCATCTATAGATCCTCCCCCCCAACATTGGCTTGTTGACTAGATATTTGAGGGAAAAATGGTCTATGAACATTTTAAAGTGTTTCCCCAGTAAGTAGTGCCTAAACTTCTATAGTGAATATACCATGGCCAGGCCTTCTCTTTTTGTGGTGTTGTAATTCTTCTCTAATTCTAACAATTTTCTTCTTGCAAAGGCTATAGGATGGTCTAAGTCCCCTACTCCTGGCTATGTCGTAATTGCTCCAAGTGCTATCACTGATGCATCTACATGCACACAAAATGTATTTTACTAGTTTGGGAATACTAAGATAGGTGTTGTGACCATTTTTTCTTTTAAGGTGTCCAATCCTTGTTGACAGTCCTCATTCCACTGAAATATGGTGTCATTTTTTAATAGTTTTCCCATTGGTGTAGTAATATGTGCATACACTTTTATAAATTTCTTGTAATACCCTATATGTCATAGTGTTTCTCTCAATTGGCACACTGACTTTGATAGGGGTAAATTAATAGTGATTGGAATCTTAGCAGGATCGACTAGTAAACCTTGTTTACACACTATATGTCCCAACAATATTCCAAAATGTGTCCCAAAAATGCATTTATTGATGTTCAATGAAATCTGACATTGCCGAAATCTTTCCAACATGAGTCTTAACACTTCTACATGATCTTTGAACAAAATATATATAGTTCAATCATCCATATATACTTCTAGAAACTGATGTATGAACTCCTTAAAAGAAACTATGACTACTCTTGAGAATATGGTTGGTGCATTCTTCTGCCCAAATGGAATGACTGTATATTGGTAGGATACCCATTCTGTAGAAAAAGTAGTCTTATACCTATCCTATGGAACTATTTTGATATGATGGTAGCCTGAGAATCCATCTGTGAATATGCTTCATGGCCTCCCACATTCTCTAATAGCTCATTTGTAAAAGAGGTCAGAAAAAGGTCATGTAAGAAAACATCGTTCAATTTTTTGAAATCTACACAAATACTTATCCCCCCTTCTTTCATTTGTTGGAATACCGTAGAACTTATCCATTCAGATTCTTCTACTAGTTATATGATACCAACTTCCAAGATCTCATCAATTTCTTCTTTGACTTTCTTCTTATATATTAGATTCAGTCTGTAGGGTCTTTCCCTGTGTTAGGAACCAAATATCAATATAGCATGGAAAAACATTAGAATAAGTACTCAAGGCCTTGAAAAAGAGAGAAATTCAGATAATAAGCCTCTTCGAGGGGGAACCGTCTTTATGCCCACATAAATGTTCAATTACAAGATGATTCCAAATGAAAATGTCTCCTTGTTATATATAGGAGACTAGGAGGTATAATTACAACTAATGGATTAAAGCCAACATGAATAAAATAACATTACTAATGTAATATGCCCCAATTAAGGGGTAATGAGCCACTATTTAGGGCTTATCATGCCCCTCCCCTTGAGACAAGTGTTGTCCGCAATGATTGAGTAACTCTGGATGCTTCTGTATAAAATACTCATCTTCCCAAGTGGAATCTTCAGTCGATAGTTTCCTCTATTTAATGAGATACTCTGAAATGGATCTATTCCTCATCTAGAAAATTCTTGTGTCAGTGATGGCTTCAGGCTCCAATATGATTTTTCCTTCCTCGTCAAGTTCTAGAAATATAGTTTGAATTGGGATCTTGTCACCTATAACCTTCTTTAAGCATGAAACATGGAAAACTGGGTGTGCTCGTGAAGATGCAGGCATCTCCAATTTGTATGTCATAGTACCAATCTTTTGCAACACCTTATAAGGGCCATAGTACTTTGGTGATAATTTATTATCCTTCTTGGGTTGCTTGAGGGACATCTGTTTGTATGGTTGTAGTCTTAGAAACACCCAATACCCTAATTCAAAACTTCTTTCACTATGATGTTGATCTGTTTGTTGTTTCATGCGATTTTGTGCCATGGTTAGGTTTTCCTTTAATATTTGGAGAACTTGTTGTTGACGCTCAATGTGATCTTCCACTGCTTGAACCTTCAATTTTTCTTTTAGAGAAGAAGTGATGGAAGGAGGGTGGTATCTATAGAGTGCCATAAATTATTTCATTTTTGTTGCAGTATGAAAGGAAGTGTTATACCACCATTCTGCCAAGGGTAACCATTTGAACCATTGCGTTTGTTTATTAGAGACAAATAAACGAAGGTTTGGAATATAGTTGTTGCTCCTTTAGTAGTTGTAGCACCTTGTCAACATGTCACACATGATCCTACCAAGACTTGCTATAGATTAGTATATCATCAAAAAATACTAACACAAATTTTAGAAGGAAGGGATTGAAATGGAATTAATCAACCCTTGGAATTTGGAAGGTGCATTTGTAAGGCCAAGAGGCATGACCAAAAATTCATAATGGCCTTCATGAGTCCAGAATGTTGTTTTTTGGATATCTTCTTCCTTCATTCTAATATGATGATATCCTGAATGAAGATCCAACTTTGTGAAATATATTTCTCCATGTAGTTCATCTAACAATTCATCAATGATGGGAATGGGAAACTTATCTTTAATAGTGATCTTGTTGATCTCTCTATAATACAGACACATACGCCATGAGCCATATTTATTGAATACCATTACCATTGGTGCAAAGTAAGAACTTTGTCTAAGTCTAATAATGCCAGCCTCTAACATTTCTTCAACCATGTGCTCAATTTCACTCTTTTGGGCATAAAGGTATTTGTATGGCCTGATTTTAGGAGGAACACTCCTGGGAATTAGGTGAATATTATGATCATGATTTCAAGTGGGTGGAATACCTTTGGGAATATCTTCAAATACTTTGGAATTCTTATCAATGATCCCTCAGAGATCTAGAGGAATAGATGGCTTAGATGTTTGAACATCTAGTGAGAATAGTTGTGCAATAACCCCTTGATGCCCTTTTTTTAATAATTTTGTCATTCCATTAGAGCTTATCACCTTATCGGGTTTCCCTGTGATACCTCTTAACTCAATTTCTTTTCCTTCCAATGAAAATTTCATGAAAAGTTCTTGAAAATTAAAAGCCACTATTCCTAATGATTGTAACCATTGGATTCCTAGTACAACATTAGCACCACCCATGGGTATATAAATCATTGAACTATTCATTACATATTCCCCCATAGTAATATTGATATTATTGCATTTTCCTAAGAAATTGATAGTTCCTCCATCTACAATCATTACTTGAAACTGTGGTGATGGATATACAAAGAAATTGAGAGATTTGGCCAATTTATAGTGATTGAAATTATGAGTACTGCCAGAATCAATTAGGACTATTACCTTTTTCTTTTTGATATATCCTTCAATCTTGAGGGTTTGAGGAGTGCTAATTCCAGCCAATGCATTACACGATATCGTGGGAGTCAACTCTTCAGATGAAATT
>ML795084.1:20038-33174 GCA_009831015.1 Picea engelmannii
CAAACTTATGTCCCTTACTTTGCTTGATGTCACAATTAAAGCATAAAATGTTTTCTTTTGTTTCCTCCAATTGTTGAGGTGTCAACCTTGTAGGTTGAGGTGTTTTAGAAGAAGGAGCATTATTCTCTCTATATATATTAGGATTGGTCCTTCTAGTAGCCATATCCATATTTTTACTTTCAACATTTCTTGCCACCCTAAATGCATTCTCCAATGATTTGGGTTCCCAAAGGTGAACCTCATGTTGAATGTTATCCCTTAAAGTTCTTATGAATACATCAATCAAGTGCTCATATGGAATATATGTTTCCTTTATATTCAATATTTGGAAGGTCTCAATGTGCTCTGTAACTGAACCCTTTTGCTTGAGATTTATCAATTGGCTAAAGAAGGTATTGCTTCTTGTATCCTCATAGTGTGCTATCATTTCTTTCGCGAAAATTGTCCAAGTTATGATTGATTTGCGAGAACAAAGCCATCGATACCAAAAAAATTGATTGGGTCCTAAATATAAAGAAGCAATTCGTACCTTTTGTTTATGTGGCACATTACGTAGATCAAATAATCGCTCCATATGAAGTATCCATGTAATAAGGTCCTTGCCATCAAACTTCCTCATATCAATCTTAGGAACATGGTTGGTCTTCAACCCAAAGTTGGTCTTTCTCCATTCTTGATTCACCTTCCTTGTGTCCTCATCATGAATTTCATGGGATACATTTTTATTTTCCGGTGTCCTCTCTACTACAAAATTTTTCAATCCTTCCATGATCTCCTCTTTTAAAGCATCCATATTAGTATTTATTGCCTCCAACTTAGCTTCCATCTCTTGTAGTTCATCTTTCATTATCATCTTCTTTTGTAAATCATTTATGTCCCTATGCATTTCTTCACCTTCATCAAGAGTCCAAGTAGGATTGTCTGGGGGATTATTTGGTGTAGAAGTTCCCTTTTTGGTGGAATGTTGGCTAAGTATCACTTTAAACCTTGATTTTGAGGTGGTTCTGCTAGAAAATATTCCTTTAATTGTATCTCCAAAATTTTCGCCCTTTTGA
Source organism: Picea engelmannii (assembly GCA_009831015.1). Taxonomy (NCBI): domain Eukaryota; kingdom Viridiplantae; phylum Streptophyta; class Pinopsida; order Pinales; family Pinaceae; genus Picea; species Picea engelmannii. Next base: position 21,094 of record ML795084.1, read on the forward strand.
GTATGAAATTTTCTTTTTTGTAGGTCTCTGATGTTTCATCTCTGCAATGCCACAGGTCTGATCAAAATTGGATGTGCCAAGTGGAATTTATGGTAACTTCCCCACAACTTGTTGATTTATTTCCTTTATAGGAGATGTCACTTGTATAGTGTTCACCGCACAAATTAATTGATATAAAATTTTGAAACTCGTACCAGATCTGCTATGGTATGTCCACTATCTAATGCAAGTAGTCTCACTCAATTTGGATACTCTAGGAAGAATTTATGATCATTTTACCTGGAACACCTACTTGGTACTAGTCAATAGGACTAGTCAGATACCCTATATTCCACAGGGTCTATCTACAAATTTAAGATGAAAGAGAAGCTGGAACTATTACCACAGATACCTTATTAATTTATGTGAATATCCTTTGGATTTCAGCGTCTGAAACGTTACATAAATGTTTCTATAGAGAAAATTCCACAATGAATCAATTCAGGATGATTCCAGAAACCTATCTTAGAAAGGCTATATCTCCGAAAGTATAAGGCCTCAAGAGATGAAATTTTAACCGAATGTATCTTGATATTTCTAGTAAATATCCTCCAATACATTCCTTCTAAATCATTGTAGAAAACAGGTTATAGTGGAAATACCAAGGTATCTCAGATGTAGCAGAGAAACCCCAAGACCTTGAGCTCTGATACCATATGTTAGGAACCAAATATCAATATATCATAGAAAAACCTAAAAATAAGTACTCAACGCTTTGAAAAAGAGAGAAAATAAGATAATAAGCCTCTTCGAGGGGGCAACCTCCTTATGCCCACATAAATGTTCAATTACAATATGATTCCAAATGAAAATGTCTCCTTGGTATATATAGGAGACTAGGAGGTATAATTACAACTAATGGATGAAAGATGACATAAATAAAATAACCTTACTAATGTAATATGCCCTAATTAAGGGGTAATGAGCCACTATTTATGGCTTATCATCCTGAAACATCTAGCCTCAGGTTTGAGAGGTATCTTCATCTAAACTAGCTCCCCTTCTATGCCTTTCATCTCTGTAAATGTCGTTGGGAATAGGTCACTGTATTCTTGCACTAACTATGTTATTCTTTCTATTGTTTTTTAATCCCAATAGTCTCCAATACTTTCCATTTTAGGATTGTCAGTTTTCCCAATGTTGAATTTATTAACTTTTATTTGTGTAACAAATAATTCTGACTCTGGATATGGACCTTCCACCTCTCTTTCTCCTTCAATTTATGTAATTTGAGTGTTGCACATATCATCTTCATTTGGTGCTTCCTCTTGAACATGATAGCATGAAAGTATTTCTTTGACTATCTGTTTGTTCTGTTGTTGATATTATGTCATTCTTTCAACCTCTGGTTCTTCAATAAATATAATTCCATGTATCAGCTTCAGTGTTGAATCAATGTTGGGGTTCTCATGTTCAAATGAGAAGGTTATTACAAAATTATGCTATAGACATGTCCATTCTGTAGTGCCTCTGTGCATCTCCTGGTCTATATACCAATTTCCTAGGATTCCTTTTGTTAGCACCAATTCTTATAAGGGGGGTGTTTCTCTCCGATTTCAGGCCCTTGGTGTAAAACGTGAAGAAATGGGTTTTAAAAACCCATCAAATGCGTTTTATTCAAAGGTCGCAGTCATGAGATCTTGAGCGCAACATGCATCAAATCTCTATATTCGGGTTAAAAATCAAGCAGACAGGCATTTTTGCTTTTTAGCGGTGAAGATCCATCGATGGAGAAGATCAACGGTCATCGGGTAAGCCAGAGCCACGAAGTTGCATGAGATTTAGCACATGGGCTCATCCCTTAGGTTCAAAGTCATGAAATGATCATGGTTGTCATATCCAGTCGGGACACCTGACACCTGATTAAGTCAGGTCTCCATATCGACTATTGCGACTTTGAAATACAAGGGTCGACTTCTTTCCATCCATGATACGTGAGATGCGAAGGTGCCTTTGGGTGCGGGCCCGTAGTCATAGAACATGGTCATATGGAAAGGCGGTTGGAGGAAGAGGAGTGAGAAATACCGATAGGAGAATTCCCGAAAGAATCGGGACCATTAGTCTTGAAGGACACCTAGCGCCTGATTAAGTCTGGTTTCCATCTCGACTATCACGAATTTGAAATACAAGGGTTGACTCCCTCCCATCCACACTACGTGAGATGTGAAGGCGCCTTTGGGTGAGGGCCCATAGTCATGTCACAAGGTCGTATGGAAAGGTGGTTGGAGGAAGAGGAGCGAGAAATCCTGGTCGGAGAATCCTCGAGAGGATCAGGACCATTAGTCTTGAAGGACACCTGGCGCCGCTTTAAGTCCGGTCACCATCTCGGCTATCGCGACTTTGAAATACAAGGGTCGACTCCCTCCCATACACGATATGCGAGATGAAAAGGTTCCTTTGGGTGTGGGCCCATGGTCATAGCACAGGGTTGTATAGAGTGGGGACAAAGCAGATGAGGGGCACAGAGCCAATGTCTCTAAGGGAAAATGGATTATGTCCATGGATTTTGAAGCCAGATATAACTGTCGATATGGAGGGTCATTTCGTAGTTTTAGTCACTAAGGATCCTGGATGCTAGAATGGTGGAATCTCCCGAAAGGATAAGTGTTGAAGCACCTCTGGAGCGAGGTTCCAGGTCATGGGCATGGGTTACATTGAGGGTGGAGCCAAAATAAAAAGGAGGCTAGCCTCTGAGCCCTGGGAAGCAAGCGCTTGGTCGTTCCTTGTGCTCAAAGTCTCGACCACCCATCATGGAGGAAGGCAATTAATGAAAATTGAGCAGGTAGCTAAAAACTCATCTCAAGCCATGAATGTAAGGCATGGAGGTTCTAGCAGGCCGTCTGCCCAAGATCATCCTGTGTGCAGGTTTTCCTAAAAGAGTCATGCCAATCTGATGTCCTTGTCTGACCAGGGGAACCTGCACATGCTAAATTGGACTTTAATGTCTTAGCTACCCTCCTGCTACTAAGGGGGTGAATTTCTTTGAGTATATATACTCAATTTTTGTATTTTTGGAAAGATGGATGGTAGAGCAGAGCTCCTGATTGTAATGTTTTAATGAAGCACTGGTTTTCCTGGCTTTGTATCTGCATATGAAATTTTCTTGTTTAATGTAAGGCAGCTCTCTTTTTCATCTGGTTTTGATCTCATACTAAAAGGGTTCATGATTGACTGATTCACATGAATCATCATGACCGTGTTAGGATAAAGGATTTATTATAGCGTTGTTATGTTCTTTTAGTGTTTTTTCTTTTGAATATAAGAGGTTCTTGTGTTCAAAGTTTTCTTCTACAAAATGTTGGAAGCTCAATGCCTACAACAGGCCTTCGTATTTCCTCACATAAGTCTTCCTCCTACTCACCCTTATTATAACTTATTGTCTGAAGTTAAACCAAAACCTCTTCTGCTTGTGCATGCCTGGCCCAGTTTCCAAGTTAGAACGATATTGTTCTGAGTTTACTTCCATTCAGCACCCTTTATCAAAAAATAGTGACATAAACTGATGGGCATCAGGCTTACTCCTATTTCAATCCAGGAGTGACTTCTAACGCCAACATTTCTGGCACCGTTGCCAGGAACGAAGTTGAAAATTTTCCCTGGAATCAAACAACAATGAGCCTTTGATTTTAAAGGTGTACCAGGGATCAGAGCCCTACAAGATTTCTACTTTGCACCTGACAACTCCATTGTGATGACTCCACTATGGTGAACCTCATGTTTTAGTTGTGTCTTCCAGAGGTAGACACACACGGTCCCATCAACAACTGCCTCTAGCTATGCTTGAAGCTGATCTGGAGGTGATTATCAGAAAAGGAAAGGCCTCTGAAGGTGCAAATTTCACTGTTGAACCAGGTAATTTGTTGTCTCCTTCTTTAGAAACTCCATTCTCTTCTTCTCAGCTTCCTAGCAGACATTTTTCTGAAGTTTCCCGTTTCCTAAATTTCAAAAGTGTTCCTGCTGAGTTTTCCCCCCTTGGTCTGGGATTGGAGGGAGAAATCCTTGTCACTTCCCTCTCCCCTGAAGCCATACCTTAGCGTAGACCCAGGACCACAAAAAATTTCCCCACTCCTAGATTTACCACCTCTCCTCTTATTACTGTTGCTGCTACTGCACAAAGAGAAGCATCTGTTGACTCAAACCCCTTAGCCTTCTCTCTGAATCCCCTATTGTTTCCCCTTCCACCTGGAAGCTCATTTATGGTATCCCCTGTTCGAGCTTCTTCTCCTCCGAGTTCTCCTCCACCTAATATTCCTATGGCAGGAGTAAATCCCCCCATGACCAAAATGGAGGCTATAATAGCTATTAGGTATGCTCCCCTTTTGTTACCTCAACCTCTCAATTCCCTTCCAGTAGATGGCTACCTTAAGCAGTTGCCCAAGTTTACAGGCGAAGGGGACATAGCTATAGAATAACACCTTGAAGCCTTTTAAAGTTTTACGGATGATCATGTTATCATGCATGCAGATCTATGGATGAGGATTTTTTTCCATAGCCTTGAAGGCGAGGCTAGAAAGTGGTTTAGGGCCTTGCCTCCTGGATCTATCGATGGGATTGAGGCTATGGATAATTCCTTTTTGAGACAGTGGGGAGACAAAAAAGACTTCATGTATTACATGATAGAGTTCGAGTCTTTGAAGAGAAAGGAAGGAGAGTCTGTCTTGGATTTCTCCAAGAGATTCAATAAAATGTACAATAAGATCCCCTCTGAAATAAATCCCTCAGGAGCCTCTGTGAAGATCACTTATGCTAGTTCTTTTGATCCTGATTTCTACCTTCTATTGAGGGAAAGGAGAGCCACTACTCTGGCTCACATGCAGGATGCAGCCATGGAAGTAGAATATAACATATTGGTTGTTGACCGACTTAGGAATCATGCTGATAGAGACATATCCAGGAAGAGACCTGAAGCCTACCCATCCATTTCCTCTCCCCTTACCCTTCAGACGGATGAGGTAACTAAAGTGCTAAAATCACTTTCAGATAGAATAGAAAGGTGGGAGTTAGAAGGGAAGCCCATGTACAAAAATCCCCAAAATACTGATAACAGAGGCTTCAGGAGGCCTAGTAACAATGTGCCACAGGCTTTTCCAAGGGAACAAAGGAGAAAAGATAGATATTATTAGAGGATTCAAACCCCCCTCCAAAATAACCTAGTTTCTCATGAGGAAGGAGAGGAGATAGATGAGCTCGACCCTGAAATTCACTGTATTGAAGACACTTCCCCTTTTCCCCATTTGACTCAATTTGCATATGAAGAATCCCTTATGAACATTCAAATCAATGAGTTGGGTAAAGGGGAAAAGGCCAACAACACTCCTAACAGATACCATCTTAGGTCAAAGAATAAAGAAGGGAATTTTGATATCCATGATCATCCCTTCATAGCAGAAAGGCCTGCTAAACCTGCAACAATCACTACTAAAGAAAAGAAAACTCAGAATACTTCGCCATCAGCCAAAGAACCTATCTCTGAGGTAAGGGAAGATCCTAAGCCTATTTCCTACTTTAGTTTTGAGCTTGAAATTCAAAAGATTAGAATTCCCATACCCCTCTCAGAACAAGTTAAAAATGAAGATTTCAAAAGGTCCCTCTCCAAACTGCTACAATCTGAGTCCCCTCGTTCTTCCACAAACTCAGTAAATATTCAAGATGAAAAGCCAACAGTTGTCCTAGGTCCCATGGTAGAAGACATAAATGATTCATCCCCTCCCTTCTACACATCCCTGAACATACATGATAAGGTGATGCATAATTGCCTCATGGATTCAGGGGCTTCCCACAACATTATGCCTAGAATAGTCATGGAAGAATTGGGACTGGAAGTGACAAAGGCTTATCACGATTTGTACTCGTTTGATTCAAGGAGGGTTCAATTCCTTGGATTCATCAAAGAATTGGTGGTCTCTTTATTTCAACTTCCAATGAAGAGTGTGATCATGGAAATTGTAGTAGCTGATGTTCCTCGCAAGTTCGACATGTTGTTGTCAAGATCTTGGATTAAAAAACTTGGAGGAACATTATATATGGATCTCACATATGCCACCATTCTAGTGTTTGGAGGGGAACATAGGAGGTTGTACAAAGAAGCTCAGCTGGCCTACATTGTTAGTGATCAAGAAGACCCCACCAATAATCCTATCTTTGCACTTGACATTGATTTGGGGTCTAGTTTATTGCATCTCACTGATACTCCTGAAGCCCCTTTTAAAATCAGAAAGCAACCCATTTTTAATCAAGAGATACCTCCTCCAACCACCTCTATTTGGAAGATGTTCTTTGATGGAGATTCTTCTAGCGAAGGTGCTGGCGCTGGAGTGGTTTTTGTGTCACCTTTTTAGGAAACCATATCCCTATCATACAAGCTAGATTTTGAAGGTACCAATAATGTAGCAGAATATGAAGCTCTTGTTCTGGGTTTAAGGGCTGCAAAATAAATAGGAATTGAGGGGGTAGCAGTGTTCGGAGATGCTGAGTTGATAATCCAGCAAGTCAGAAATTCTTATCAGGCTAAGAATCCTCGGCTTAGGCATTACAAAAATGAGGTGTGGGACCTGATTGATAATTTCTTCTCAGCTTTCAACATTTCTTTTATTCCAAGAGAGGAAAATACTTTGGCCGATTCCTTAGTTGTCTCAGCTAGTTTGTTCAGGATCCCTCTGCCACCTAAGATCAAATATGATGTTGACATAAGATATAGGCCATATGTACTGGAAAATATCAAGCATTGGAAGGTATTCGAAGATGATCTTGAAATCAAAAAATTTCTTCAGTTTGTCGATGGATTTTCTACATTGCACATTGATCAGGATCCTGATCTTGAAAGTCACCCTCACCCTGAGGTATTTTTAAATAAAATTGCTAATCACCATATTATTCATCTTCCTAGCAATCACATTCTAAAGGAACTGGTCCCTTTAGAAATATTGTTCGATTGGAATGATGTGGCGGTAAAGGGTATGGTTTCAAATGAAGATGTTGATATAACAGAGTGCAACATCGACACATAGGAGGAGCCTAAGTATGTCAAGTTTTCAAGCAGTTTGACCAAAGAGAAGAGGGCCGAATATATCGAGTTATTAAGATATTTTTCTGATGCGTTTGCATGGACCTATGAAGACCTCAATACATATGACACATCTATAATTCAACACAAGATCCCATTGAAGGAAGAGGCTAAGCCATTTAGGCAGAATCTAAGACAGATAAATCCCATGTTGTTTCCTATCATGGAGAGAGAAGTGAAGAAGTTGTTAGAAGCCCAAATCATTGTCCCCTTGAGATATTCTGAGCGGGTGGCCAATTTGGTCCCAGTAAGGAAGAAAAGTGGAGAAATTAGGCTCTGTGTTGATTTCAGGAACATGAACAGGAGCTCAAAGAAAGACAACTATCCCTTTCCCAACATGGAACACATATTGCAGAGGGTAACTGGTGCATCTAGGATATCCATGATTGATGGTTTTTCTAGCTATAATCAAATATCAATCATGCCCGAGGGCAGAGAAAAAACAACCTTCACCACTCCTTGGGGAAAATTCATGTATGCCAAAATGCCTTTTGGGTTAATGAATGCAGGAGCAACATTTCAGCGAGCCATGGACATAGCCTTCATCGGGGAGAAATATTAGTTTGTGGTGATCTATCTGGATGACATCATAGTGTTCTTCGGGTCTGATAAAGAGCACTGTTGTCACTTGAGGAAAGTTTTCTTGAAATGTCGGAGGTTTGACCTTTCCTTAAATCCCAAGAAATATTTGTTTGATATGAAGGAGGGGAATTTGTTAGGCCATATAGTATCAGCAGAGGGAGTGATAATTGATCCCAGTAGGGTAGAGGCAATTTACACCCTGTCACTTCCTAGGTCTAGAAAGGAAGTCCAGGATTTTTTAGGGAAGATTAACTTTTTGAGGAGGTTCATCTCAAATTTTGCTGAGTTGGTGAAACACATCACAACCATGATCAGAAAGGGAAACAAACTAAAATGGACTGTTGAACCCAGGGAATCTTTTGTCCAAATAAAAAGGGCATTGACTGAGGCACATGTGCTAATCAACCCTGATTATTCCAAGGATTTTCTAGTTTTTTCTTTTGCTTCTTTTGATACAGTAGCAGCGGTCTTATTGCAGAAAAATGAGGAAGGGCGGGAGCAACCCATTTCCTTCTTCAGTAAGGCATTAAGAGATGTAGAAATTGGGTATGATATCATGGAGAAACATGCCTATGCCTTGGTGAAATCTCTGAAAGATTTCAGAGTCTATGTCTTTCACTCAAGAGTGACTATATATGTTCCTTCAGCCTCTGTGAAAGACATCCTTATATAGCCTGACATAGATGGGAGAAGAGGTAAATGGATTGCCAAGATCCTTGAGTTTGACCTGGAGATAAATCCCACCAATTTGGTTAAAGGGCAGGGTTTATCCAAGCTACTGTTTGAATCCAATTGCAAGGCCTTGGGGGTTAGCTTCATCAATTCTTGCTTAGAAAATTAGTAAGATGAGTCGTCCAGCAAAAGCTCTCAGGGTGGCTTATCACTAGCATAATGCACCTAGTACAGAGACGTTTTTTACTTTCTGTAAGGTTTGAACCCTCCTGATGGAATGGGAAAAATCAAGGCACGAGCTTTAAAGCTTAAGGTGGTCAGATATTTCCTTATTGACCAAGTCTTGTACTGGAGAGAACCTATAAGGGTGTTTATGAGGTGTCTAAATCCACAGGAAGCCCAGAAAGTTATGTTTGATTTCCATAGCGGCCTTTGTGGAGGGCATCATTTATGGAAGACCATGAATCAAAAAATTATCAGGGTTGGGTACTACTATCCCACCTTATTCACTAATGTCTGCAGAGAAGTTAGAGCTTGCATCAAATGACAAAGGTTCTCAGGAAAGAAATAGCTCAAATCTCTTCCACTAAAGCCTGTAGTAGCTTCAATACCCTTTCAATAGTGGGGGTTGGACTTCATTGGAGAAATTCATCCTCCTTCAAGTGGCCCACATAGGTGGATCCTGACTACAACAGACTATTTCACCAAGTGGATAGAAGTTGCCCCCACCAGGAGTGCTTCACACAAGGTAATTATTAGCTTCCTAGAGGATATCATAGCCAGATTTTGTTGTCCCAGTAGAATTGTCACTGATAATGCTGCTTCATTCAAGTCTCAGCCTCTGGTTAAGTTCTGTGAGCAGTTCGAGATTTCACTAATTCACTCCACTCCCTATTATCCTCAAGGAAATGGACTAGCAGAATCTTCCAATAAAAGTCTAATGAAACTCATTAAAATATTATTGGAAGACAATAAGAGGGCTAGGATTCAAAGCTCGAATTCACTCTATGGGTCGATCGAGTGACAACAAAGAAGTCCTTGGGCACCTCACCTTTTCAACTTGTCTATGGGATGGAGACTGTGTTTCCCACTCAGCTCGCTTTACCTGTAGTGAAATTCTTTCAATATCATGAAGGAGAGCCAGACCATATGGTCAGAAGAATTCATCAAGTGGTGGAAGTGCAACAAATTAGGGAGAAGGTAATGGACATAGCTTGTTGGGCTCCAGATTTATAACATTTTCTTGCTGGTTCTTGAGGATATTGTTTACTCTCCTGAAGTCTTTTGTTAAGCAAATGGCCTTCTTTCTTTTCTATTCATATTCTATTACACATATATGGGCCTTGGAGCACAACCTCTCAAAACACAATATAATATCCCAATATGTGCTTCAATCATTGGACAAAAGATTGCTCTACATTCACTCGAGCTTGGCCCTGAATGGGTGAAGGAAAGGGTTTAAAAACAAAGATATAATTTGGATGCACTGTCACCTCTTGGTGCAAATGTTGTAAAGGGCCGACAAGGAGTAATTGATCTCTGGAGAAAAGTTACCAAACCGGTGCTTCTGATGATGTTGAAGTTTCCAATGAAATGGGACGATTGTAAATCCTTTGTATCCATACAAAAGAATATGAGTATTCTAAAGATGTTGAATGAATTGTTGAAATCCTCAATTCTATGTTTATTACCAATGGGCACTTCCAGACTACGTTGGGCTCCAGTAACCCTATCTTCCCTGCGTGAAACTATTGCCGAGGTGCCCAATGTTTCTTGGGAGGACTTTGACGAGGTGCCCAATGCTTCTTGGAAGGACATTGGCGGTTTGGAAAACGTCAATAGAGTTATTATTGCCACGCATGTTTTGTATTGCCTTCATGTCATGAGGTTAGGGCATCGGTTGAAAACTTAATGGAATCGCCTATCTTAAGGGGCGAATAAGCATATGGTTCCACATATAATCATTCTTATCAAGAGACACGGGTCAAGGAAATCTCGAAAACAATTGATGGTGTAAAACGGTCTCAAAACGTGTCTCATCCTCCGATGATCTCTCAAAACCCGTTTTGTAACTTCTTGGGCGCAAGCCATGCATTTCCAGAGATTGGAAACGTTATGTAAAGAGATGCCATGCGTTGCCATAGGGCTTCTATGCTCGAGAAAGGATAGAAATGATGTAGAGAAATATGTAGAGGGAAGGAAACACTGCTATGTTTTGAGAAATGAGAAGATAGACAAAGCATAGACTAGATAGAAGAATAGAACAAGAAATCGAACCCCAAGCATTTGTACTGTTCTTATTCTCAATGAAATAGTTAAGAGTTCCATGAATTTGACTGTTGTTGTTTGTAAGTTTGTTGTGGGTTATTTATTTCTCAGTATGTGTTTATTTAGAAGATAGACTGTTGACAGAGAAGGCAGGGCCCCCTTCGATGGAAACAGAGTTGATACATTGTATTTATAGTAGATTTCATCCATTACTTTTCAGTAAAGACTCGACCCCAATCTACATTGCTAGTCTTCTCATGGGTTTAATAGCATAGAAGTAGCATTCCATTTGATTGCACAGAGGGTTAGCATTCCAAGATTTAAGATTAATGTTATCTTTTCAGCCATTGATTTCATTTCTTCAGTTTTCACATTTAGACTACTTAACATTCAGGAATTAGTTTGGATATCTCATGAGATGAAGAAGTTTCATTTGATTACAATAGAAAGTTTCATAGGATGGTTGCTGAGTTGTGTGGAGTGATAAGTAGCAAGAACTTATCTATTTTTGGTTTATCTTTTACATGCATATACAGAACAGTACCGGTTAGTACAGAGTAGTGAAAACGAGTGTAGAACAGAGTAGAGTACAGTGGCTTCTTCCAGTGAGTTTCTTTTAGCAGTTCAGAGATTAGCTTGGCATCCTTTAAACCCCCTCTTCAGCCCTGCATTTCCTGTGCTGGTTCCTCTAAGTCTACCTTCCTGGGTTGACAATTAAATGTTGATTTACATGGTATATCTGTAGCTCGACATTTTGGCGCTGTTGTTGGGGAGGTACTAAAAAGGATTGGAGAGTGGGCTCCGAAGTTTTTCCAAGTAGATTTGATTCAGAGGGTGTGCATTTGATTCAGTAGAAGTAATCTTCATTTCAGAACAAAGTGCCTTTCTTTTCAGTAGATGCCATTTCCTTTCAGCAGAGTTTTTGTTGCTTTCAGTTTACATAGAGCAAGTGTGTTTTCATTCTCAGTAGGAGGATATTTCATTTAGCAAGTATGCAGATTTCGTTTCAAGCAAGTGTGAGTTTGCAAACTAGTTTTCAGAATTGGTTATTTGGTGTGACTTGCGAAGCTTTTTAGCAAACCCCCTACAACAAAATAAAAAAATCACAAAAAAATTGACTAATGGATTCAAGAGTAAGATTGAATGAATGGAAGAAGAGATTGTTGCAGGAGCTTTCGTGCATCTTGCAGGAACTTGAAGAGATCTCTGCAGCTCAAGAGATGGAGGAGGATTCCTTTCAATTCGCTGACTGAGAATGTATCTGGCACAAGAAAAGGTAACGATTTGAAGCATCCCATTGTGCAAACACAACATAGGAATTGATTTGTTCATCCCAACTAAAATAGAAATCGATATGTCAAAGGAGAGATGAAGTTAATTCACTCTTCCAAAGACAAAATAGAATTGCAATTAGAAGAGTCTCTTGCTGAATTGAGGTCAACCCAATCTAAAGTGTG
>ML795084.1:33439-58326 GCA_009831015.1 Picea engelmannii
TCTTTGACTGTGACGCAGCTGCTAGGACTTTGAAGAGAAAGAAGACTCATTATGGGTAAAGCAAAAAGAAGAAGAATTTGATTTTCTCTTTTGTTAAAGAAATCGAATGGTTATAGTGAAGGTGGTCACTTGTAGAAAACCGTCCTAGCTAGTACAAGAAATAGGAGGAGGATTCCTTTCAATTCATCCTCTACCCATAGGTTTTGTAATTGATAGAAAGAATCAACTTGATAAAGATATACATGGACTTTCTGCTGCTAAACATAATTTGGGCCTTTCTTCTTTTAATCTAAATCAACCAAGTAAAGATGTGCTTTCTGCTATTGATCAACCTCATCTTGATATATTAAAAGGATGATAATACTGCTGCAGCTCAGGATGTGAAGGAAGTGTTGGTGGAACCAGATAGAACTTCAGTACTGCAGAATGTTAGTCCCCATAATAAGGATGGAAAGACCAAACCTAGTACTCCCTCCAGACCTCGGGACATAGTTGGAAACAATGAACATAAAAACGGTGCAGAGCTTTCTTTGAAAAGGACTAAATCTCAAGATGTAGCACATGCAAATGTGCAAGCTGGTATAGCTGTAATAGTGAATGGAAGTCTTAGACGAGAAGGTAAAAGCTGCAGTCCAGGACACTTGTTAGAAACAGGGGCAACAAATGATGGAGACATTGCCACAGAAGCAACAATATAAAATGTTGGAGACATTGCCACAGATCAAGCTCATCCACATGATGAAAGTAAGAAGAGTAAAGAAATCAGAATGATGAAGCTTTTCAGATCAGTTCTTGCAGAATTTGTAAAGGAGGTGCTAAAACCTACATGGCGAGGAGGTCAGATGAGTAAGGAGGCCTTCAAAACAATTGTCAATTGCAGAAGCAAGGAGGAGGTGTATTGATATTGTCTTGATCAATGGGGAAGATCTTACACCATACAGAGCAGCCAGCAAAAGGATAATGAATGTGCTCAGGCAGTTTGGCATAGCTAGAAGTCAAACAAGAAACATCAAGTTATTTTTGATATAGATTTCCATTGCTTGCAAGTTGCAGTGCATTTCATAGCGTTCCTATTTTTCTTGTTCCTACCAGGGGTCATTACTTCTAATTTGCATGTGTAGCATGTAAGCTCCTAAAGGAATATGAGACATGTTGGCTCGTAGATATAAACCCTCTACATTCACTTCTACACCCCTTATTTCTCTCTCTCAACTTTTTATATTTTCACTCATACAACTAAATACCCAGCAAGTCTAGTAACGTATGGTCATCTCTTAATTTCCTTTTATTTTAATGATTAAATACAATTTTTAGAAGGTTCATGACTTATTGTATTAGAAATGAAGCATTCTTTGATTTCAGGTGGACATATACAATGAGGACTCTCCATAATTCAGAATGTTCTAGCTCACTCAGACAGAGTCTCATCTCATCTCACTTGAACCATATGATGACTCATACAATCTTCATCTCTAGATTTGATACATTTTATTGCAGATTCTTGGCTTCTTTCGTGACTGGGTTGAAGTCTTCTTCTTATGGATTCTTGCAAAATCCCACTCATATGTTGTGGCACTCTTCCTGATATCATTGAAGCACTATTACAAGAAAATGCATCCATTTTTCTATCACTACTACCTTCAGACATCAGGCACTCCCAACCATGTGTACAAGCTACTAAACAGAGGTGTTCCAAATCTTATTTGTAACAATGGAATGGCAGATAATGATGAAGGATTTGTGAATTGGTTAAGCTATTTGTTTTCCTGGGTTCTGGACGTGGCCACCAAGAGTTTAAATGATGAGCGCCATTCCTGGTATATTTGTCTCTTTAAAATAATGTTGATACTAAACAGAGCTTACCAGTACCAGGTACCAGCTCGCACCCAGTGAAGATATCAACGAAGCTGCTAAATTTACCCAGCTCTCAGAAGGTTTGGAAGGTTTGATAAGGGAAATTGGATAAGTTGACCGCATATGCTCAGAGTGCAGAGGCTCTTCTCAGCAGTTCCTATTAATCAAGGTCGACAGTTCTTGGGACTGTTAACATTCTATTACATGCCAGTGCTTAAGAGGTGAATTCGTTTGCATGAGGACATGCAAAAAGCTAGGCATGGGGGGATGTTGGGCTCCGGATTTATAACATTTTCTTGCTGGTTCTTGAGGATATTGTTTACTCTCCTGAAGTCTTTTGTTAAGAAAATGGCCTTCTTTCTGTGCTATTCATTTTCTATTACACATATATGGGCCTTGGAGCACAACCACTCAAAACACAAGATAATATCCCAATATGTGCTTCAATCATTGGACAAAAGCTTGCTCTACATTCACTGGAGCTTGGCCCTGAATGGGTGAAGGAAAGGGTTTAAAAACAAAGATATAATTTGGATGCACTGTCACCTCTTGGTGCAAATGTTGTAGAGGGCCGACAAGGAGTAATTGATCTCTGGAACAAAGTTACCAATTGGTGCTTCTGATGATGTTGAAGTTTCCAATGAAATGGGACGATTGGAAATCCTTCGTATCCATACAAAAGAATATGAGTATTCTAAAGATGTTGAATGAATTGCTGAAATCCTCAATTCTATGTTTATTACTAATGGGCACTTCCAGACTACGTTGAGCTCCAGTAACCCTATCTTCCCTACGTGAAACTATTGTCGAGGTGCCCAATGTTTCTTGGGAGGACTTTGCCGAGGTGCCCAATGCTTCTTGGAAGGACATTGGCGGTTTGGAAAACGTCAACAGAGTTATTATTGCCACGCGTGTTTTGTATTTCCTTCGTGTCATGAGGTTAGGGCATCGGTTGTAAACTTAATGGAATCGCCTATTTTAAGGGGCGAATAAGCATATGGTTGCACATATAATCATGCTTATCAAGAGACATGGGTCAAGGCAATCTGGAAAACAATTGATGGTGTAAAACGGTCTCAAAATGTGTCTCATCCTTCGATGATCTCTCAAAACCCGTTTTGTAACTTCTTGGGTGCAAGCCATGCATTGCCAGAGATTGGAAACGTTATGTAAAGAGATGCCATGCGTTGCCAGAGGGATTCTATGCTCGAGAAAGGATAGAAATGATGTAGAGAAATATGTAGAGGGAAGGAAACGCTGCTATGTTTTGAGAAATGAGAAGATAGACATAGCATAGACTGGATAGGAGAATAGAACAAGAAATCGAACCTCCAAGCATTTGTACTGTTCTTATTCTCAATGAAATAGTTAAGAGTTCCATGAATTCGACTGCTGTTGTTTTTAAGTTTGTTGTGGGTTATTTATTTCAGTAAAGACTCGACCCCAATCTACATTGCGAGTCTTCTCATGGGTTTAATAGCATAGAAGTAGCATTCCATTTGATTGCACAGAGGGTTAGCATTCCAAGATTTAAGTTTAATGTTATCTTTTCAGCCATTGATTTCATTTCTTCAGTTTTCACATTTAGACTGCTTAACATTCAGGAACTAGTTTGGATATCTCATGAGATGAAGACGTTTCATTTGATTACAATAGAAATTTTCATAGGATGGTTGTTGAGTTGTGTGGAGTGATAAGTAGCAAGAAATTAGTTGTTTTTGGTTTATCTTTTACATGCATATACAAAACAGTACCGATTAGTACAAAGTAGTGCAAACGAGTGCAGAACATAGTAGAGTACAGTGGCTTCTTCCTGTGAGTTTCTTTTAGCAGTTCGGAGGTTAGTTTGGCATCCTTTAAACCCCCTCTTCAGCCCTGCATTTCCTGTGCTGGTTCGTCTAAGTCTACCTTCCCGGGTTGACAATTAAATGTTGATTTACATGGTATATCTGCAGCTTGACATAGCTCATAGTCATCATCAGAAGATCAAGTAGGCCTTTGACAGGAAGGTCAGGAAGGAGGAATCTGAGCTGGGAGATTTGGTGTTTAAGTGGGATGCACCCAGGCAGGATAGGGGAAAAAACAACAAGTTTTATTCCCTCTAGATCAGGCCCTTCAAAATCTCTGAAGTATTCTTTAATAACACACACATGTTGTAGGATTTGGAGGGTGAAGAAGTTTTTAACGACCCAGTAAATGGGCATTTCCTGAAGAAATGTTTTGTTTGAGCCTTAGATGAATCCTTTGTTTTTGTAAATATTGTTTTTCTGTTTATTTTTGTCCTTATAAATGACTCCATATCCCGACAACAAGGCACTGAAACTGCAAGGAGTTCTTAGAGCATCGTAGGGATGACTCTATCCCCCATGGAGCCTAATGTTAGCACCAATTCTTGCAAGCGGGGTGTTTCTCTCCAATTTCAAGCCCTTGGTGTAAAACATGAAGAAATGGGTTTTTAAAACCCATCAAATGCATTTTATTCAAAGGTCACAGTCATGAGCGCCCAAGCGCAGCATGCATAAAATCTCTATTTTCTGGTTAAAAATCAAGCAGACGGGCATTTTTTCTTTTTAGTGGCGAAGATCCATCAATGGAGAAGATCAACAGTCACCGAGTAAGCCAGAGCCATGGAGTTGCATGAGGTTTATCACATGGGCTCATCCCTTAGGGCCAAAGTCACGAAATGATCATGGTTTTCAGATGCAGCCAGAATACCTGGTGCCTGATTAAGTCCAGTCACCATCTCGGCTATCGCGACTTTGAAATAAAAGGGTCAACTCCTTTCCATCCACGATATGTGAGATGCAAAGGTACCTTTGGGTGCAGTCCCACGGTCATAGCACAGGTTCATATTTAAAGGAGGTTGGAGGAAGAGGAGCGAGAACTCCCGGTAGGAGAATCACCAAAAGGATTGGGACCGTTAGTCTTGAAGGAAACTTGGTGCCTGATTAAGTCCAGTCGCCATGTCGGCTATCACGACTTTGAAATACAAGGGTCGACTCTCTCCCATCCACGATATGAGATATGTGAAGGCACTTTTGGGTGCGAGCCAATGGTCATGGCACAGGGTCATATGGAAAGGCAGTTGGAGGAAGAGGAGCGAGAAATCTTGGTAGGAGAATCCTCGAAAGGATCAGGACTGTTAGTCTTGAAGGACACCTAGCGCCTGATTAAGTCTGGTGTCCATCTCAACTATCGCGACTTTGAAATACAAGGGTCGGCTCCCTCTCATCCATGATACGTGAGATGCAAAGGTTCCTTTGGGTGTGGGCCCACGGTCATAGAAGAGGGTCGTATGGAGTGGGAACAAAGTAGATGAGGGGTGCAGAGCCAATGTGTCCAAGGGAAAATGGATCGTGTCCATGGATTTTGAAGCCAGATCTAACTGCTGATATGGAGGGTCATTTCGTAGTTTTAGTCACCAAGGATCCTAGATGCTAGAATGGTGGAATCTCCCGAAAGGAGAAGTGTCGAAGTGCCTCTTGAGTGAGGTGCCAGGTCATGGGCATGGGTTACATTGAGGGTGGAGCCAAAATAAAAACAAGGCTAGCCTTTGAGCCCTGGGAAGCAAGTGCATGGTCATTCATTTTGTTCAAAGTCTCGGCCACCCATCATGGAGGAAGGTAATTAATGAAAATTAAGCAGGTAGCTGAAACCTCAGCTCAAGCCATGAATGTAAGCCATGGAGGTTCTAGCAGATCGTCTACCCAAGATCATCCTGCATGCAGGTTTTCCTAAAAGAGCCATGCCGATTTGATGTCCTCATCTAACCAGGGGAGCCCGCACACACTAAATTGGATTTTAATGTCTCATCTACTATCTTATTGCCAAGGGGGAGAATTTATCTGAGTATATATACTCAATTTTTGTATTTTTGGAAAGATGGATGGTAGAGCAGAGCTCCCAACTGTAATGTTTTAATGAAGCACTAGTTTTCTTGGCTTTATATCTGCATATGGAATTTTCTTGTTTAATGTAAGGAAACTCTCTTTTTCATCTGGTTTCAATCTCATACTAAAAGGGTTCATGATTGAATGATTCACATGAGTCGTCGTGACTGTGTTATGATAAAGGATTTATTATAGCGCTGTTATGTTCTTTTAGTATTTTTTATTTTGAATATAAGAGGTTCTTGTGTTCAAAGTTTTCTTCTACAGGCTGTTGGAAGCTCGATGCCTACAATAGGCCTTCACATTTCCTCACAGAAGTCTTCCTCCTACTCACCCTTATTACAACTTACTGTCTGAAGTTAAACCAAGACCTCATCTGCTTGTGCATGCCTGGCCTAGTTTCCGAGTTAGAATGATATTGTTCTGAGTTTACTTCCATTCGTCACCCTTTATCAAAAAATAGTGACATAAACTGATGGGCATCCGGCTTACTGCTGTTGCAATCCAGGAGTGACTTCTGACGCCAACACCTTCCATTTTATGGATAAAATGATGAGGTCATTTCTCTAGTGGTGTCATGATCCACTGTTTTTTGTACTTCTCTAAGTGTTTGATTGGTGTTCCATTTCCATTATACCTCTTCATTTTATTGTTCCCCTTCTTTGTGCCAAATCTAATGCACAGTAGTCGTTTACACTGATACCAGTCCTGAATTGTTTCTTTGTGTGCACCCCACCATATTGTAGGTGTTTCCTTATGAAAACTAGGAGGTTCTCTTATCTCTATACCAACCCATCTTACTGCACAATCTATTATTTCACACCTCCTTATGGAAACTTCATGTAATCTATGTTTCCAATTCTCCAAACATGTGTCTAAGTCAGAATATCATGATGTAATGCTTCCCCATCTAAGTACCCCATCTGTATTTGGGTTAAAATAATCCTCTTCATGTGCAGTGGTTCTATACAATTGGTTTATTTCCTCCAGATCCAAACAAGTGGGATCTACAAACCTTTCTCCTTCTGACGGATCCAATGGTGCAATGGCTCTATATTCACCTTATTCAAAATTCATTTTCCTTGTCTTCAAGTTGATTATGGAATGGTTATCAAATTCCCAATCCAATCCAAGCAATTATGGGTAAGGTGGTGTACCATCTACTATCTTTATTACTTCAAAATCATCCATAGTGCACACTCCATCCAAATATACTATCACACCTTTAAGCCTTCCAATTGGTAACACTATGTGGTGATTTGCTAATTTCAACTGGATAGGTGAATAACCTAGTGTGGGCTCTCCCATACACTACCATGTCTTCTTAGGTAAGACATTTACTTCAGATCCTAATTCTAGTATAATATCACCCATATTGAAATCCCCAATATTAGCATTTAGCCCGAATTCCTTTCTTATTCTTCTCCTTGTATGAAGATGACTGACTATTTTATTCTCTAATTTCCCTTCTACCTCAATGTTACATATTTCTAGCATGTTTTGTAAGATACTAATAGATGATGGATCCTTCAATAACTTAACACAGGATTGCAGATTTTTTTTTATGCTACTTACTTTCTCTAAAGGTTGTGCTTCACTAGCCTTGATCGAAGATCTTTCCATCTAAGTGACTTATAAAGAATTATATTAAATGATCATAAATAAAATTGCACTATTAAAGAAGAAAAAGATCAATAATGAAGAGACATAAGAATCAAATATGAACACAAAAATTTGATAACGAAGATCGTCCCTGGTAGACTACATCTCCGAGTCCTTCTCTCAAATGGGTAGGCCTTTTTATTAACTCAACAAAATAATTTGTCAAAATACATAAGTATACCTCATTCTGGAATTAAGCTGCAGAAGATTTTCTTATATCAGAAAACAGACAACACCATTGAATTTGTGGCATTGAATTACCCAAAAATGATTGTCTCCACACCTCAATATGACTCTGGCACTCCCAGGCCCTTGATAAATTTTGTCTCGATTTTCATGCCTGCTCCCTGCATTTAATTCTCTATACTAGTGTCTCGGTTTTAGTTCCCAGTCATAATTTCACGTGCCTCCCCCCTGTGCAATGGAAGATTTCAAAATTTAAATAATAATCTTGGGCGGTATAAACAATGGGGTCATTTGGCCCAATGGTGGTGGAACTATAGTTAAGGCATATGCATATGGGGAGGTCCAGGGGTCGAGCCTGCGGGCCTCCCCTTTTGGGTTTTTGTTATAACATATATATATAAATATGTATGGTGGTTAGCCATCTTTGGAGGTGGTTTATATTTGTCTGTAGGTCACCAGATCTAGCGAGGTTCCGCTAGATTTGGTGGACCCGCCTTTCCTATTTTTGAAATTCGGTTCTTGGGTCCTGATTGGGCCTTTTCCCATTGCCACGTGGAATCCCATGAATGGTCCATGTGGTAGCCAACCATTGGGCCATTCCAACCACCAACACAGTCACCTGACACATCAGCTACCACATCATCCTTCCAGGTCACCATATGGTCTACCACATGGCTGTACAGACTGTGATGTGGCACATTTTCATTGGTCCACGGATTGACCCAAAAAAGCCAAAAATGAGTGACACATGACAACCTATGGTGTTGCTACATCACCATGCCAATGTCATCATGCCACATGTCACATCCTTCATCTTCCATTTACATTGTATGGATGTTGACATCAATAGTACAGATGCTAACTCATCCCCTATCGATTGGGCTAGGTTGACCAAACTTTAACTGCAAATATCTTTCGATCCGTAACTCCGTTTGGTGAGACGTTTACACTGTTGGAAATATTGCGATGCGCTCTTCGTGATGATACCAATTTCAATGAGTTTTTAGGACTTTGAATTTTTTCCCTTTCTTTATCTATTGAGGCCATTCTAAGCCTCTCGAGTTCCTTCTGCAAATTCTAAGTTGTCCTGAGTCTTCTATGGATCCCTTTTAATCATGCCTTCCCACTGAGATATTTTTGGACCACCAAAAAATTTCATCAATCGGTAGATAAGTGAGGGAAGAGTTCCCTCACCTTATCCTTCTCAATCCACTTTTCCTTACTTGGATGTGTTCCCTTTAAAATTAGTCAAAGATAATAAACATCACCCATGCGTGAATTCCTGGTAATTCTGTCCAAAATGACATCTTCCTTTAACTCATCCAAGTACTCGGGAGAAAAATCATCAACTGAAGGTATTGAAACTTCCTCATCTTGATCCATGATCATGGTAGGCTAAAAAAGTTTCAAGTTCTCTACATTTACCACTGAGTAGATATGCATATAAGGTGGAAGCTCAAGATGAAAATGGTTGTACCACTTTTCTCCAAAATAGTGAAGGGTCCATAATGAATGGGATTGAGTTTCTTGCCTTCACCCTTCAATATCTCCTTACTGATGTGAAGCCATACCTGGTCTCCAACCTAGAACTGATTATCAATCCTTTGCTTTTCATACCGAGCTTTATACTGTGCTTGAAGTTTCTCCAACTATTCCTTGACTGCTTGGTGTACCTGCTGGATCCTTTGGATGAACTTGCAAGCACTGTCTTCATTTCTTTCTTCATTTGAATTGACATCTCTCCCATACATCAAGTTGAAAGGAACTTTAGGTAGGTACCCAAAACTTGTCTCAAAAGGAGAACACTGAGTGGAGGAATGTAAGGCTCGGTTGTAAGCATGTTTTACATAGGGTATCTGTTCATTCCATACTTCTGGATGCTTGTTGCAGTAGCCTCGAAGAAAAAGTACCATTGTTCGGTTAAAAACCTCTGTTTGTTCATCGGTCCATGGATGGAAATCAATTATACTCTTCAACTTGGTGTCCATTATTCTCCACAATCTTGTCCAAAAATCCCCAAGGAATTGGGTATCTCAATCCGAGATAATGGATGTGGGTAACCCAAAGTGAACCTAAACATACTGAAAGAAGAGATTAGCAGTCTACTTAGTAGTGAACTTATTTTTACATGGCATTAGGATACAGATCTTGTTGAACCTATCCACTACAACATACAAATAGTCATGACCCATTTTCGACATTGGTAATCCCCCTACAAAATCCATGGAGATAATTTCCCATGGATGGGATGGAGAAGGTAGTGGTGAGTATAACCCCAGTTTTATATTAGTGGGATTACAAGTAGAACACATCACACACCCCTTTACATATTTAGTTACAATTTATTTCATTTGTGGCCAGTAACAAAACCTCTGCAAGTGAGCCATAGTTGTTCCTACCGCAAAATGCCCATACACAAGAGAAGTGTGAGCTTCTCGTATTACACGGACTCATTCGCCTATAGGAATACGTAACTTTCCAATATGGTAGAGTAGTTTTCCTTGCATACAATAGTTCTCTACATGTGCACCATGGGTTAGCTTCTCATATAATTCTTTAAAATCTTCATCAATGGTATATTGTTCCACATAGCTATCATGAGATAAAGAAGAATTCTTCAAAATAATAGAAGAAAAAATAGGAGGTCTAGAAAGCATATCAACTACCTTGTTATTTGTACCATTTTTGTACTTGATTACCAAATAAAATTGTTGTAGGAAACCCATCAATCTGTAATGTCGATATTGTTGCAGTTTGGTTTGTGCTTGGAGATACTGTAAGGATAGATGATTTGTATGTATGATTGTTTCCTTCCCTAACAAGTAGTGCTTCCATTTTTTTACACTTTGAACTAATGCATACAACTCTTTATCATATGTAGGATAGTTAACAAGAGCTTGGTTAAAATTTGCATAGTGGTAACATATAGGATTACTATATTGCATCAATACTGCACCCATGGTGTATCCACTGGCATCTGTCTCGATCTCGAAGGACTATTGACGATTCGACAATGCTAATACTGGTGTAGTACTGATCTTTTCCTTGAAAGTGTCAAAAACATTTTGTTCCTTTCCTCCCCACTGAAAATTGTTCTTCACATTGGTTAAGGAATGAAAAGGAGTTGCTATAAAGGATAAGTTTGAAATGTACCTCCTCCAATACTGGATTTCACCTAAGAAGATCCATATCTCGGTTACACTTTTGGGTTCAAGCCAATTTATAATTACATCAATCTTGGAAGGATCAATTTTTAATTATCCCCCTCCTACAATATGACCTAAGTACAGAAGTGTAGTCTTACCAAATTCACATTTGGAAAATTTTACATAAAACTTTTTCCTTTGAAAAGTATCCAATACTTTCTTTACATGCCTCACATGTTCATCCCAAGTCCCACTAAATATAAGAATGTTGTTTAAATATACAATCACAAAATCATCTAGAAAAGGTATGAATACATCATTCATCACACACATGAAGGTTGTCGGAGAATGACAAATCCCAAACAGCATAACTAACCACTCAAACAATCCATGTTTGGTTTTCAAGGAAGTCTTTCATGCATCTTGTTTTGTAACCCTGATCTGATGGTATCCACTACGCAAATACAACTTAGTGAAATAAACAACATTCTTTAATTGATCAAGTAAATCATCTATACGAGGAAGATGGTATCAATTTTTCACCATGATTTTTTTTAAGGCCCGATAATCGACACACATTCGCCATGGTCCATCTTTCTTTGGCACCATCACTATTGGAGAACCACAAAGATATGAGCTGGGCCTGATGCCCCCTTGATCCAATAATCCTTGTACCTTCTTCTTGATCTTTGTCATTTCTACAACTAACATCCTATACATTCCCACATTAGGAAGAGGAGAATCATGTTGAATATGTATCTCATGTTGAATTTCCCTATTAGTTGGTAATCCATCTGGTTCCTAGAAAATATCATCATACTTAGAATAAATATCAATTAATTATTTCTTATGAGAAGGATCACATCCTTGGAAAGCATTGGATGTTCTGACATCTTTCTAGATTATGACCATGAGTACATATATCTTATTAGTGTTTATGAGTCTCTTCATTTTTCCTACACTAACAAGTGTTGTGTTTACCCTCATGATGTGAGCTCTAACAATATATTCCACTCCCCCCTTAGTAAGGTGGCATTTGTTCTCATGACGAAAGAAGACTGCTTTTCTACCATAAAGATAAGGAATCCCCAACACTATGCCACATATATCAAGTTATGCAACATCCAAATCCACTTCATCAATCAACTTTGAAGAAATAGAAAATCTGACACTACATTGTTTGGTGACATTAAGTTTTGATTTATCACATACCCAAGCAAGAGGATAAATCTTTGGATGTGGTTTTGTTTCAAGACCCATCTTTTTGACAAGTGCTTCATATATCAACTTTACTTGGGAACCCAGATCAAATAATGTATCTATATTAGTGTGTTTAGATACAACTCTTATATGAAATAATTCATTCCTCCTTCGTTCATCATCATGAGATTAATTATTGGAATTTGAACTAGCATGAAGGGAATCTTTACCTTGTACTCCAACCACTGTGATATTTCCTTCGTCTCCTAAATCAAAACCAAGATCTTATTGCACTATAGCAATAGATTTTTTCTTCCCCTTTCCACCGAATTGTTTCAGTATCTTCTCTGGATGTAGTTTCCAACAATGTTCATCATCGTGACCACTTTTCTTGCAATGAGGCAAGATGGCTTTTCTTCTTCTCACTTTACGATGGCGATCTTCTTGTCCTTATTTTTAAAATTATTAAATGGTTTATGTGGGATATTGGAAGTTTTCTTTCTGGGATATTCTTGAACATGCTTTCCCCTATTCTCAAGGTGAGTGGTTTGCACAAAAAATTCGTCAAGACTGATGGGGTTAAACAATAACAAAGTATGAAAAATATAAATGTGAAGTGTGCCAATATACTTCATTAAAGTTTCATAATAATCCAAAGGAATGTTTAATGCAAGAGCTTTCTTCCTAAATTCTTCTTTGAAACTTTGTACAGTTTGACCTTTACTTTGTCTTAAAGTTTTCCATTCCATGACTGCTTTATGTAAATAACCCAATGGATAAAATTTCTTCCTTATCACTGATTTAAATTCTGACCATGAGGAAAGAATATTACCACACTTACTTATGTCTTGAAGTTTTATCTCCCACCATATGAGAGTGATGCCTTCCAAACGAAGAGAATCTAGTTGCAATTTAACTTCCTCTTCATCAATCTGTTGAACATGGCATTATACATCAATCTGTCGGATCCAATTATCTATCTTTTCAGGATTAACATCTCCATTAAACATAGGTAAAACAAATATTACATAAATTTTTAATAATGTTTTCTTAAAAGAATATTTATGGCTAGAATGATGAGAACGACAAGAATGCTCAGAGGAAGAAGAAATATGTAACATCCTGTTTCCCCCGGTCTATAAAAATAACTATATTGTCCAAGAACTATGGAAAACTCAAAGATGTGAATGTTGGATTTGAAAGACCTTTGTATAAAATGTCGATGAATGTAAATTATATCATGAATATGTGCCACATGATTTCTGGGAAGGGGATGTGCTGAAAGAGACCACGATGGATGATGAGAGGTGGTCGAAGGGGCCAAGAATGATTTCGTTAACTTCCACCGAACCGAAACTGTACTAGTTTGTACGTGCTCAGAAACCAAAGCTCACTCTCTGACCCTGGAATGAATTACCTGCCAGGATGGTAGGTGGGGAGGATCCTCAAGAGTAAATGAGGGGATGGGGGTGAACCTCCCATCCATAGGAGCTCTCAAACCAGACCACGGATAGGGAAATTCACGCCACATGCAACCTCGTAGGAGAAAGGCAAGGAAAGAAGTGTTGAAAGGGGGTGGGGGTGGGTAGGAGGAGTAGTGCGCATGGAAGGAATCGCGGAAAGGAGAACCGAAGGAACTTCAGAAATATAGAGAGTCATGAATAGAGGAGAAGGGGAGTAACCTTCATCCTTGACTTCCATTGAGATGGAAGCAGGAGACTGAGTCTCAAAGAATCATGGTCTAGCTCGAGGGTGGCTAGTGGTAAATCAGGTTGGAATCACTGAGCCTATAGTTGGGTGGAAATGAGAAACCCTCTCAGCATTCACATTACATATGAAATTTTTGATAAGTGTTATGTCTTGCATTTGGAATTGAATGTCATGACTGCATGCTCATTTTTATACACTCGTAAATAGTTTATGTATAGAAGTGTTTGCCTTGTGTTTTGATTGGAAATAATGGATGCATTATTATACTGATATAACTACAAATTGGTTAATTTATAGAATGTATGAGTTTATGATATGAGTCCATTCCCCTAAGGATTGACCCATCTAACTTGACTCGTACTATGCCCTGGATCATCCTCCCGAAGGCACCTTTTTTGGGAAAGTACCCTCGTCTTCCAGAGTCGGAGTGAGTCCCTTGAGAAGACTACCAATGTAGTAAATCCATGAGTTTAACTTTCCCTTGTCGTGAAGTAAATGGTCTTCAGAGTTTCGGCTCCTAGGAAACCAAGGTGTGGGACCCCTCCTCATCACACATTGCAAAATCCCGACATGTGAAACCCTGAAAAGAGCTTAGTATAAATGGGCTTCGGAGTTTCGGCTCCCGGGAAACCCAGGTGTGAGACCCCTCATCTTCTCACATCGCAAAAAACTGGTATTTGAAATCTCGAGGCAGAGTAGTGTGAATTGATTTCAGCGTTTTGGCACCCGGGAAACCCAAGGGTGTGAATCCCTCATCTTCTCAAGTTGCAAAATCCCGGTACGCGAAGACTCGGTATGTGAAACTTTGAGTTGGCTTAGTGTGAATAAGATTTTGGGTTTCGGGGTTTGAAGAGTCAAAAGACTCGACTCTCGGGCATCGTTGAGTCGTAAAATGCGAAAGGTGCCCCTTGGCGTAGCCCGGGGTCATAACCGATGATCACCTGGAGGTGAATCCTGCACTTGGTATTTGAGTTATACACCACAAATTTGCAATGAAAGAACCAGTGGATTGATTTAGTGAAGGTCCTGATCGGAAGACCTAGCCTACACTAGGACCTCATAGGGATTCAGGGACTGTGTTCCTCGATAAAGAAAGAGAAAGAAAAAGGCAAAAAATATATTATGCCATAGTGGGTGTGTGACAAATTGGTATCAGAGCATGGTTACAACACTTGGCCTACTTGGGCTCATGAATGGGTTGCGCAAAGAATCCATTTGAAGTATTATTAAAAGGAGTAACCCTTGATATTAACCCCCTTAATCACAAGTCAAAGTTAAGAATGAAAACTCCTATTGTGTGTATGCATGTGAAAAATATGAACTATGTGTCGGTTATGAATGAATAAAAATATTGACTAACAACAAGCGTTTTTATTTTTCACACAAGCAGATGATCAACCACAGGAAACTGTAGGTGCATAGAATGGTGACTCACCATGAAGTGGAAGATGGCTCCCACAATAGAGATGAAGAGTCTGACGAAAGGAGGGCGGTAGGGACCCCTCCAGATCTAGATAAGACTATGAGGAGCCTCATGGTCGAACTACAAAGATGCAAAGATGACAACGAGAGGATGATAAAAGAGCAAGAAAAGAAAACAAAAATTAATGTAGTGTTACTATAGAGTTTATCTGACATACAAAGACAATTGTAGCATGAACCTGACACCAGTCCCACGGACTGATGACAGACAAAGAAAAGTCGAAGTCCACCTGAGATACAGAAACGTGGTCTTTTAAGTGGCCACACTAGGAAGAGCACCTCGAGGAAGGTCCACCCCATAGATAAGGGACAAGCATCAGACAATTCCTCTAGAAAGGAAGTTGGCAACTCAGAGGGATCTTCTAGCAGCAGAACTAGTTCTTATTCTTGAATAAAGTGGAAGAAGCGAGATCATTCCAAAAATCACAATCTAGAAGAATTCAAGAAGGCCGAACCACCCTCTTTCAACGGTGAAATAAAGAAGGGAGAGGAAGCAGAGGCCTGGCTGCTTGGACTAAAGAAGTATTTCAGGGTCCATGACTTCTCAAAAAATTTGAAGGCCTGAGTAGCCACTTTCAACCTGAATGGGAAGGCTTCCATTTGGTGGAAAGACCTTAAGAATGTAAAAGAGATTCACAAAGAAGACCTATCTTGGGAACAGTTTGAGAAATAATTTAGGAAGAAGTATTTGTTAGAAAAGTATTTCAACGAAAAGACTAAAGAATTTTATGAACTCAAGCTGGGGAAACACACCATAGATGAATATGTTAGCAGATTCCTTGAATTGTTGAGGTACATACCCTATATAAAGGCAGAAAAGGAAAAGGTGCAATGATTCATCAGTGGACTACCTAAGGACTATCAGAACATGATTGAGTTTGACGAGCCAAAGACCCTAGAAGACACTATCTGAAAGAAAAGATATTGTTATGAACAACTTGGGCATCAGACATAACCTCGTGAAGGCTAGAAGCAGAAGAGTAGTCCGTGATTCTAGAAAAAGGGGTTTACATCCCCAAAATTTAAAAACTATAAAAAGGACTCCAGGATGAGTTTCCCAACCCAAAGTGTACACCAGCAGAATTTCCCCTCTGAGAGGGGGAATAAAGATTTTGGATCTACCCCAGGAAATATTGATAACCTGAAGAAAGAACCCTTGAAATGTTGGGGTTGTGGAGAAGAAAATCTACTGAGGGACTGCTCGCACCAACAACAGAACAGTCGGAGAATTTACAATGTTCAAGAAGATACCACCGTCAATGATGTGGCCAGGAGCGTGCCACAAATTTATGCAACCTTGGATAATAAACAAGTTGACCACCAAGCTTCAGTGGTGGAGATGGAAGGTATGATCACCAACCATCTAGTGTCTATTCTAATTGACCCTGGTTCAAATTTGAGTTGTATAGCTCCTATGGCTATTGATAAGTGTAAATTACAACCACATAAACATGTCAAGCCATGGTTGGTACAGTTAGCCACCGACACCAAAAGAAAAGTAATGGAAGTCATACCATATTGTCGATTCACAATGGGTGAATTCCCCACCCAAGCAACCCTTAACATATTACCCCTAGGATCATATGATCTGTTGATTGGTATGGACTGGCTAGCCACATATAAATCCATACAAGACTGTTACCATAAAACCTTAGAATGTGTAAGTGAAGAAGGAAAAAGGATAACCCTTCAAGGGATCCAAAAACCTGTCTCGGTGAGACGAATATCAACCCTTCAAATGAGAAAGTATTGTAGAAAGGGATGTCCACTATATTTAATACAGGTGTTGAAATCAGTTGAAGATGAAAAACCAAGCCTCGAAGACCACCCCACACTAAGAGAATATAGAGATGTATTTTTGGAAGAGGTACCGGGTTTACCTCCGAGAAGGGACATTGACTTCTCGATAGAACTTGCACCGACAACGGTGCCAGTGTCTAGGACACCCTACAGGATTAGCACACGTGAGCTAGTTGAGCTTAAATATAAACTAAAATAAATGATGGACAGAGGCTATATTTGGCCCAGCGTGTCTCCATGGGGAGCACCAGTCCTGTTTGTGAAAAATAAAGATGGTACCCTCCGTCTGTGCATAGATTATAGAGAGCTCAATAAGGTAATCATAAAGAGAAAGAACCGCTTGACCAGGATCGATGACCTGTTCAATCAATTGGGAGGTGCTTCCATCTTCTCAAAGATTGATTTGAGATCGGGATACCATCAAGTCCGAATCAAGGGTGAAGACATCCACAAAACTGCCTTTAGGACGAGATATGGTCACTATGAGTTTGTGGTAGTACCATTTGGATTGACCAATGCCCTTGCCACTTTTATGTGCTTGATGAACAATGTGCTCAGCAAATTCCTAGACAAATTCGTACTGGTTTTTATTGACGCTATATTAATTTACTCCAAGAATAGAGAGGAACATGATAAACATCTTAGACTTGTGCTTCAAGTGCTAAGAGAACGTCAACTCTATGCCAAATTTAGCAAGTGCGGCTTTTTCCAGAAGAAAATACATTACTTGGGCCATGTCATATATGAAGAGGGAGTAGTAGTAGATCCTGACAAGATCAGGTCTATCATGGAATGGCCTACCCCAAAGGATGTTTCAGATATCATATACTTTATGGGATTAGTAGGATACTATAGGAGGTTTATAAAAGGATTCTCCAAGATTGGTTGTCCAATCACTGCCCTCCAGAAGAAGGGAGTTAAATCTACATGGACACAAGAATGTGAAGAAATATTTCAATCCCTGAAACACCTTCTGACTCGTGCACCCGTGCTGAAGATCATTGATCTCAAAAATGACTTCCTCGTGTGCACATATGCCTATAAGGAAGGGCTCGGAGGATTCCTTATGCAAGGAGGAAGTGTAGTCTGCTATGAATCCCGAAAATTGAATGAACACAAAGTCAACTATGTGACCCATGATCTAGAGATGGTCACCATAGTGCATGCCTTAAAAATGTGGAGACATTACCTCCTGGGAAGGAAATTTGTAGTTATGACAGATCACTGTGGATTGCGATATCGGTTTGACCAACCAAATCTCAATGCTAGACAAGCTAGGTGGATGGCCCTCCTTAGTGAGTTTGATTTTGAAATCAAACATGTTAACGAAAAGGGAAATAAGGTGGTTGATTCCCTTAGAAGAAGTATGAAGACAATTCACCTGGCAGCAGTGA
Organism: Picea engelmannii; assembly: GCA_009831015.1. Taxonomy (NCBI): domain Eukaryota; kingdom Viridiplantae; phylum Streptophyta; class Pinopsida; order Pinales; family Pinaceae; genus Picea; species Picea engelmannii. The sequence goes on from ML795084.1 coordinate 51,764, forward strand.
GCACCTGCGAGACGAATGTCAAAGAAAGAGTCAAGAATGCACAAGGAACTGACACCTTCTTCCAGACCGTGACCTCGTACATGGAGCAAGAACCCATAGGATTAAAGTATGAAGGATACCAGATGATAGATGGAGGTCTGCTAATGTATAGAAATATATTGTATATTCCAGATTGTGACGACTTGGAGAGGTTCATAATGGATGAACTACATAAAAGACTATATACTGGTCACTCGGGATATCAAAATATGATCACGGCCACTAGGAGAAAATTATATTGGCCTGAGTTAAAGAAAGACATAGATAACTATTTAGATAAGTGCTTAGAATGCCAACAGGTTAACGAAGAACACTGGCACCCAACATGATTATTACAACCTCTACCAATCCCGGAGTGGAAGTGGGAAACCATTTCCATGGACTTCATCATCAGATTACCAACATCGACCAAACAAAACGACGCCATCATGGTAGTGGTGGATAAATTGAGCAAGTCCGCCCATTTTATCCCCGTCAAATCAACTTGAAAGGCAATAGATATCACCAGCGTATTCATGAAGGAGATATTCATACTACATGGTATGCCTAAAGAGATCGTGTCGGACAGAGACACGAAGTTTACTTCGAACTTTTGGAAATCCTTGATGGGTGGTCTAGAGAAAAAATTATTGTTTAGCACCGCCTATCATCCTCAAACCAATGGACAGACGGAAAGAGTGAACCAAATATTAGAAGACATGCTAAGGATGCATGTAATGCATCAACCCAAAAAGTGGGAAGACTACCTGCCACTGGTGGAATTCGCCTACAACAACGGCTACCAAGAATCCTTGAACATGTGTCCTTTTGAAGTCCTCTATGGTAGGTCGTGCAACACTCCAGTTAGTTGGAGTAATCCCATAAACAAAGTTACTATTGGACCCGACATATTGAAAGAAATGGAACTACAAGTGACTCAGATAAAACAAAATCTAAAGGTCGCTCAGAACTGACAGAAAAGTTACGCCAACCGAAAGATAACTCCAAGAGAGTTCAAGGTGGGAGACCACATATATCTCAAAGTTAGGCCCAAGAAGAGTTCCCTGAGGATGGGAGCTTGTGCCAAGTTGGCACCTTGATATTGTGGACCCTTTGAAGTTATATATAGAGTGGGACCTGTAGCCTATAGGCTAGCACTTCCTCCCACACTAAAAACACATAATGTTTTCCATGTTTCATTATTGAAGAAATATGTACATGATTCTAATCATATAATTGAATGGTATGTGATCCAGGTGGAACCAGAGGGAGAATTCCTACGAGAACCTCAATGCATACTGGACAGAAAGGAAACCCTGCTCAGGAACCGAACCATTGCACAGGTCAAGGTGCATTGGAAACATTTTGGCTCGGATGAGGCTACATGGGGAATGGAAGATGTCATGAAACATGCATATCTGATTTTTTTTACTTTTGTACATACAAGTCATATTGATAGATAGAACATCGAGGATGATGTTCCTTTAAGGGGGAGGGAATTGTAACACCCTGTTTCCCCCTATCTGTAAAAATAACTATATTGGCCAAGAAATATGGCAAACTCAAAGATGTGAATGTTGGATTTGACAAACCTTTGTATAAAAGGTCGATGAATGTAAATTATATCATGAATATGTGCCGCATGATTGATGGGAAGGGGACGTGCTGAAAGAGACCATGATCCCAGATGAGAGGTGGTGGAAGGGGCTTGGAATGGCTGCGTTAACTTCCACTGAACCGAAACCGTACTAGTTTGTACATGCTCGAAAACCAAACCTCAGTCTCTGACCCCGAAATGAATTACCCACCAGGATGGTAGGTGGGGAGGCTCCTCAAGAGTAAATGAGGGGATGGGGTGAACCACCCATCCATAGGAGCTCTCAAACCTAGCCATGGACAAGGAAATTCATGCAACATGCAACCTCGCAGGAGAAAGGCAAGGAAAGAAGTGTGGAAAGGGGAGGGGGGTCAGGAGGAGGAGCGCACGTGATAGGAATCACAGAAAGGAGAACTAGAGGAACTTTGGAAATACAAAGAGTCATGAACATAGGAGAAGGGGAGTAACCTTTGTCCTTGACTTCCATTGAGATGGAAGAAGGAGACTGAGTCTCAAAGCATCATGGTCTAGCTCGGGGGTAGCTAGTGGTAAATCCGATTGGAATCATTGAGCCTATGGTTGGGTGGAAACGAGCACCCCTCTCAACATTCACATCATGTCCAAAATTTTTGATAAGTGTTATGTATTGCATTTGGAATTGAATGTCATGAACGCATGCTCATTTTTATATGCTCATAAATATTTTTTGTATAGAAGTGTTTGCCTTGTGTTTTGATTGGAAATAATGGATGCATGCTTAAACTGATATAACTACAAATCGATTAATGTATAGAATGTATGATTTCAGGATATGAGTCTGTTCCCCTGAGGATTGACCCATCTAACTTGACTCGTACTATGCCCTGGATCATCCTCCCGAAGGCACCTTTTTCAGGAAAGTACCCCCGTCTTCTAGAGTCGGAGTGAGTCCCTTGCAAATACTACCAATGTAGTAAATCTGTGAGTTTACCTTGCCCCTATTGCGAAGTAAATGGGCTTCAGAGTTTCGGCTCCCCGGAAACCAAGGTTCAAGACCCCTCGTCGTCGCACATCATGAAATCCCGACATGTGAAGCCTCGAAAAGAGCTTAGTATAAATGGGCTTCGGAGTTTCGGCTTCCAGGAAACCCAGGTGCGAGACCCCTCGTCTTCGCACATCATGAAAACTTGGTATGTGAAATCCTGAAGTGGTGTAGTGTGAATTGATTTCGGTGTTTCAACACCTGGGAAACCCAAGAGTATGAACCCCTCGTCTTCGCAAGTTGAGAAATCCCAGTACGCGAAGACTCGGTATGTGAAAATCTGATTTGGCTTAGTGTTAATAGGATTTCAGGGTTTGGGGTTTGAAGAGTCTAAAGAATCGACTCTCGGGCATCACTGAGTCACGAAATGCGAAAGGTGCCCCTTGGCTTAGCCCAGGGTCATAACTGATGATCACTTGGAGGTGAAGCTTGCACTTGGTATTTGAGTTGTACACCATGGATTTGCAATGAAAGAACTAGTGGATTGATTTAGTGAAGGTTCCGATCAGAAGACCTAGCCTACACCAGGACCTCATAGGGATTCAGGGACTCTGTCCATCGATAAAGAAAGAGAAAGAAAAAGGAAAAAAATCTATTATGCCATAGTGGGTGTGTGAAAAAATAGAACTTGATGGTGAAGATGGAGGCTCAGGAGGGTCTTCTCAAACCCCTTTATTTACCAAAGCATCATCATCAGCTTGTGCTTCCTCTTTCTTCCCTTTCTTATTCATTCTCTTCTCGTAGTCTCCATACATTCATTTGACCATTTATGACATGCGATAAAATACCATATGTAATTTTTTCTCCTGTTCATCACGCTTGTCCTCTTCTGCCATTTTATTGCTTCGGGATGTACAACCAACTATGGGATTGAAAGTATTAAGAGTTACTTCACCTTGCTTATGCTTTGATCCAGAATCGGATCCAGAAGCCTGACAGGGCTCAAAAAGGCTAAAAAATGAAAGTGCTCGGAATCCAACGAAACTAACGCCATTGCGTCCAACTCGTCTTCCTGATTCCAACCATATATTTACTTCATCAAATGGGCTTCGTATGAGAAAGATATCACGTTCTGTCTGAAAACCCAAACAGGCAAAAAAAGGGGATGATTGTACAGTCCGTACAATACCATGTGGCATGATGACTGTACAGGCCATACAACCGTACAGATGATGTGGAAACTCCTGGTGGTGAAATGTGGCAGGTGATGTGGACCATCCAACATTTGACAATTGGCAGTTTTTGGTTGGGTGTTGAGGTGCCACGTGGTGCAATCATGGGATGCCACGTGGCACCCTGTGGTTGGTTCAAGGTTTGTGCAAAATTATATGATTTCACTATGGGTCGAACCCCCGACCTATCCTCCATGCAATGGACTGGCAGGACCAGGATGACTGCCCACTCCACATATGGTTCTTAATAGCTATATGTTAAAATTATTATTTGAATTGAGTTGTAACGATATTCGATGGGGGAAAGGGCTGGGGCTTAGCCCCAGCCCTCGGTGCTAACACACGGCAGTGACCACTACATATAACCGGGGGCACATGACTGTTGGCAGATAGGGCCTGGCCCTCGGTTCTCGGGCGGTCCCATGTGACCCGAAACCATAATTTGTTTGTGGGCATGGGGGTTAGTCGGTTAAGCCCACAGTTCTATCCATGCCCAAAAAACCAGCAGCTGGGGCACGTATTAAGGGTGCGGTCCCATACCATACTGCCACATGACCACATGTTTCAGGTTATGGGCCAGTGCTCAGCCCTTTAGGCTGGCGTTTGGCCATATTAAGCCCATATGACTGAGAATAAGGGGGTGCGTGCTCATCCCTAGGGGCTAATCCCCTATTATTATACAAAAGTGGTTTTTTGTAATGTTTTGGGATTTTATTGATTATTAAGCCTGATTTTAATGGATTTTCTCCATTTTTGGGAGATATTGGGCATTTTTGGAGCCCAAATTTTGGGAGGAAGTTGGGGATGGACAACCAACTTCAGATCTATATAAACTAGGCCTGTTTGAGGCCATGGAGGGACAGTCAGAGCAGAGTTATGCTGAAGGGAAGCCAAGCCAAATCCATTTTTATGAAGGGAAGCTATTGAGGAGCAAAATCTTGCGGGCCATTTCTAGGAGCTCCAGACATTCATTTTCTTTGCAGGGTTCTAGAGATCTGGAAGAACATGACCAGATCAATCTTGTAGCCAATTGGCACTGCTATGATGTACTTTTGAGCTTTTGAACATAAATAAAGAAGCCTCCCCCATAGAGACAAAGGTCTGGAGACGTAGGCAAAGTTGTGCCGAACTCCGTTATCAATTCTCGTGTTATGGTTTGCTGTGTATTATTTCATTTCATATCTACATATGTGTATATGGTTGTCATAATTCCTCTTCTTTCCTCATTCTTTCATTAATCTTCTCAATTGGATAATTAACGCATGAAAAATTAAAACTCAACCGTAGTCATTAAAAGATCCTACGGATCAAGTGGTATCAGAGCTAGTTGACGTTTGGATTTTAGTTTTGCATGTTAACCAGGGAAAAGCTACAACGTGGTGAAGGTGAGCTTGTTGTAGAGAATCCATTAATTGGATTGAGAAAGAGAGCTTCTCACAGCGAGAAGATGGCATCGGAAGAAGGGATTTCTCAGGATGAGAAAGAATTCTGGAAAACATTCCTTTCTATGTCGGAGATGGTGAAAGTTTTGTACTAGGATTACCTGGAATGAAAGAGACCAGTTTTGGGTGAATCTTCAAAGGGAAAAAGTGAAGAGGAAGAGGACCATCCTCAGATTCCTCCTTCACCTCCATCAACACCTCCTTCTTCTCCTTCTTCTTCAAGTTCAAGTTCTAAATCTAATGGAAAGAAAAATGTTCATAAGAATAAGAATGAAATGCCATTATTAAAACTTGATGTTAAATTTGAGTTGCCCGTATATGATGGTGAAGTAAATGCAAAAAAACTTGACAATTGGATCAGGCAGATGGAGGTATATTGTAGTGTACAACAGATCAAAGATGAGGGCACACAAATTAAGTTGGCATCTTTGAGACTTGCAGGTACATCTCTTATCTGGTGGCAAAGCAAGATGCAAAAGGGAACACAACAAGTGGGTAATGTATTTCCATCATGGAGGAGTTTCATTTCTGCACTTAGGAAACAATTCTATCCTTTGGGTTATAAAGAAAAAGCATTAATTGAATGGCAATCTTTAAAACTAAGAAAAGGACAAACAATGCAAGAATACACTAATGGATTTCGAAAAATGGCATTAATGATAGACATCCCTTTACAAACATAAGAAACTCTTATGAAGTATATAGGAGGTTTACCTGCACATATTAGAAACATTGTTTTCATGTTTTGACCCACTAACCTTGATGAGGTTTCTATTCAAGCTACGTATATTGAACCAGGGAAAGCAGGAGTGTCAGGGGAATCATCGTCTTCAAGGAAAGAGGACAAGAGGAAAAGGCATGGGGAGAATGAAAATGCAGTGACGAGGAAGGAAGGAAAGCCCTCTTGCAAGCATTACAAGAAAGAGGGACGTGATGAGGACAGATGTTGGCAGTTGCATCCTGAGAAGAGGCCAAAGTGGTTCAAAGAAAATAAGGGAACGCAAACAGTGGCAACGACAAAAAAAACCACAGACTTGGGGTCAGATTCAGGTGATGAGTCAAAGATCTCATTGGTTGGTATGACATGTAAATTTGGTGAAGACATTGATTGTAGAAGCAAGTTGTTTCATATAAGGGTAATCATGCGACACACTAAGATAGACACATTAATCGACAATGGATCTCAATCTAATCTAATCTCAGAAGAATTGGTTAAGCAATTGGGGTTGAAAACACAAACTCATCATAAGCCTTACACACTTAAATGAATAAGCAATCATCATCAAATGCACATAACAAAGTAGTGCACAATC
>ML795084.1:58541-88834 GCA_009831015.1 Picea engelmannii
ATTATGTGGTTCATGCTCATCATGTTAAAGCAAATAAAACACTTCAAACAATGGAACAATTAAAGAAGGCAGTGCAAGCAAGCGACAAACCAATAATTGTTTCAAATGAAGTAATCGATCTTAAGCAAGAACAAGAAATGATTTTTGAATGGAAAATCACTCATAAGTTGCTTCAAGATAAGCTCATGTCGTGCAAATATCTCAAGTATATCAGCTCATTTGCAGTCGTCTTCTTGATACTATCATTAGTAATGTTTTCTACATGGATGATAGTGGCTTCAGTAAGATGTAACAGGGTTCAAATGGCTAACAATATACTGCCAGTTGTCATGATTGTGTTAGAGTTGATCTTGATGAGACAGGTGCACAGGACAGAGTTCAGAGAAAGAGGACAAGCCGGGTGGCCTATCCCGAGATTGTTGACTGGTTAGTAACCTTTTAGGGACCAAAAGGTCTTTTAGTGGGGAAGTGTGATCCAGAATCAGATCCAGAAGCCTGGCAGGGCTCAAAAAGGATAAAAAATGAAAGTGATCGGAATCCGACGAAACCAGTGCCATTGCGTCCGACTCATATTCTTGATTCCAACCATATATTTACTTCGTCAAATGGGCTCCATATGTGAAAGATATCACGTTCTGTCCGAAAACTCAAAAAGGAAAAAAAAGGGGATGACTGTATAGTCCATATAGTCCGTATAGTGCCACGTGGCATGCTGAATGTACATGCCTTATGGCCGTACAAATGACGTGGAAACTCCTGAAGGTGAAACATGGTAGGTGACGTGGACCATCCGACATTCGACACTTGGCAGTTTTTGGTTTGGTGTTGAGGTGCTACATGGGCTGCCACATGGCACCCTGTGGTTCGTTCAAGGTTTGTGCAAAATTATATGGTTTCACTGTGGGTCAAACCCCCGACCTATCCTTCGCACAATGGACTGACACGACTAGGATGACTGCCTGCTCCACATATGGTTCTTAATAACTATATGTTAAAATTATTATTTGAATTGAGTTTTAATGATATTCAGTGGGGGAAAGGGTTGGGGCTTAGCCCCAACCCTCGACGCTAACACACGACGGTGACCACTACATATAACCGGGAGCGCGGGACTGTTGGCGGATAGGGCTTGGCCCTCGGTTCTCGGGCGATCCCATGTGACCCGAAACCATAATCCATTTGTGGGCGCGGGGGTTAGTCAGTTAAGCCCATGGTTCTATCCATGCCCAAAAAACCAGCAGCTAGGGTGCGTATTAAGGGCGCAGTCCCATACCATACTGCCACATGACCACATGTTTCGGGTTATGGGCCAGCGCTCAGCCCTTTAGGCTGGCGCTTGGCCATATTAAGCCCATATGACCGAGAATAAGGGGGCACATGCCCAACCCTAGGGGATAATCCCCTATTATTATACAAAAGAGGTTTTTTTGTAATGTTTTGGTACTTTATTGATTATTAAGCCCGATTTTAATGGATTTTCTCCATTTTTGGGAGATATTGGGCATTTTTGGAGCCCAAATTTTGGGATGAAGTTGGGGATGGACAACCAACTTCAGATCTATATAAACCAGGCCTGTTTGAGGCCATGGAAGGACAGTCAAAGAATATTTATGCTAAAGGGAAGCCAAGACAAAGCCATTTTTATGCAGGGAAGCTATTGAGGAATAGACGCTTGAGGGCCATTTCTGGGAGCTCCGGACGTCCGTTTTGTGTGCCATTTTCTTTGCAGGGTTATAGAGGTCTGGAAGAACATGACCAGATCAGTCTTGTATCCAATTGGCACTGCTGCGATGTACTTTTGAGCTTTTGAACAGAAATAAAGAAGCCTCCCCCACAGAGACAAAGGCCCGGAGACATAGGCAAAGTTGTGCCAAACTCCATTATCAATTCTCGTGTTATGGTTTGTTGTCTATTATTTCATTTTAGATCTGCATATGTGTATATGGCTGTCATAATTCCTCTTCTTTCCTCATTCTTTCATTAATCTTCTCAATTGGATAATTAACGCATGCAAAATTAAAACTCAACCATAGTCATTAAAATATCCTACGGATCACGCTTGGCCCTTGTAAGCATTCACACTCAACAATTCACGTCAAAGATGACTTCTCTGATACCAACATAATTTGGGATCTTTTCATTGAAGTGACTTATAAATAATTGTATTAAATGAGAATAAATTAAAGTGCACCATTAAAGAAGGAAAAAATCAATAATGAAGAGACATAAGCATCAAATATAAACAAAAAATCTTGATAACGGAGTTCCTCCCTTGTGGAATACATCTTCGGGTCTTTCTATCAAGTGGGTAGGCCTTTTTATTAATTCAACAAAAGAATTTTGCAAAATACATTAATATACATCATTTTGGAATTAATCTATAGAAGCTTTGCTCATATTAGAAAACATACAACACCATTGAATTCGTGGCGTCGAATTACCCAAAAATTACTGTCTCCAAACCTCAATCCAACTCTGGCACTCCTAGGCCCTTGAGAAATTTTGTCTTGTTTTCCATCCTTCCTCCCTGCATTTAATTATCTATACGGGTGTCTCAGTTTCCATGTCTGGCCATACCTTCACATGCCTCCCCCCCATGCACTGATGGATCTCAAAATTTAAATAATAATCATGGGAAGTATAAAAAATGGGGCCATTTGGCTCAATGGTGGAAGAACTATAGTTAAGGAATATTCATAGGGGGAGGTCCCGGGGTCGAGCCCGTGGGCCTACCCTCTTGGGTTGTTGTTATAACACACACACACACACACACACACACATATATGTGTGTGTGTGTGTGTGTGTGTGTGTGTGTGGTGGTTTTCCAACTTTGGAGGTGGTTTAGATTTTTCTGTTGGCCACCATATCTATCAAGGTTCCACTAGATTTAGTAGACCCGCCTTTTATATTTTTAAAATTTGGTTCTCGAGCCCTCATTGGGAATTTCCCCACTACCACGTGGCAGCCCATGACTAGGCCACGTGGAAACCAACCATTGGGCCATACCAACCACCTGCATAGTCACCTTCCACGTCACCTACCACATGATCCTACCACATCATCTTGCCACGTCATTGTATGGTCTACCACGTGGCTATACAGATTTCCATGTGGTGCATTTTCATTGGTCCACAGATTGACCCGAAAAATCCAAAAACGAGTGACACGTGGTGGCCTCTAGTGTTTCCACGTCACCATGTTGACGTCATCATGACATGTGTCACCTCCTGTGTGTTCCACATACATTGTAAATATGATGATGTCATTTATACTGATGCTGACGTCGATAGTACGGATGTTGACTCATCCCCTGCTGACTAGTCTATGTTGACCAAAATTTAACCGTGGATATCTTTCAATCCGTAACTCCATTTGATGAGTCATTTATGTTCTTGGAAATCTTGCGATGCACTCTTCGCGATGATACCACGTTCACTGATTTTTGAGGACTTTGAATTTTTTCCCTTTCTCTATCTATTGAGGCCATTCTGAGCTTTTTGAGTTGCTTCTACAAATTCTTAGTCTTCCCTGGATCCTTTTTGGATCAAGTATGGTCCATTTAAGAGGGGATTTCATACATTGGTAAATTTTGAGTTTGCTGCGCAACTGATGTAGATGCCACATTTTTTTTGACAAACTCTTGTTTGGCCTCCTTAAATGTTTCTGTTTCTTTTCGATCATCAAACTGCTTTTGTGGTTCAATATTATTCTTAACCCATTGGTGTTGCACTAGATATTGTTTTACGACATCAGTTCCTGTCTTGGCTCCTCCTCGAGTGACTTTATTGATGTTTATCCCATCCTCCCCGGATTTTGTATAAATCCACTAGACATTCTAGTTGTTTTGATTCCTTTTTACCTAGATATTTCCCAAGAGTGTTGGACAATTTTTTGTATCATGGTCTGTTGTGCGACAATACATACATGTCACTGGTGGAAGTGGAAAATCCCTTGCATAATGTCCTGGGTTTTGGTAGTTGTGGCACTCTACTGGACCTCTTCCTCATTCAAATCCTCCTCTACCTCATCCTCCACCTCTGTATCCACCTCAATATCCTCACAGTGCGTTGTATTGAGGTACCTGATTATACTGCGTGGGCTTATATTGTGGTTGCGCATTGTTGTATTGTAGCTGCACATTGTGATACTGTTTTTGCACATTTTTTTATGGTGGTGGTACCTGGTTGAATTGAGGTGCAATTGTCCTGTCATCATTTCTTCTTACACCCTATAAGTATCTGAAGTTATTTCTCTCATCATCTCCATTTTCCTACAATCCTTATCATCATGACCCAATGACTTGCAAAAATTGCAGTATGAACGTTTGGGTACTATCTTATACTTCTGCATCATTGGACAATGATATGGATCATGCCCATGCATTTTACAAATATCACACCATGGTCATCCCATTGGAAAATGGTTTGTTAATCCTATTTTCATATACTGCATGAAAGTTGGACATTTGTTCTTGTGGTGTCCTTTTGTCTTGCATGTGGTACAACAAATATCTTGTCTTTTCTCCTTGCCCTTATTCTGGTTAAGTTGAAATGTTAGGTTTTCCAGATCCTCCTTTAGCTCCTTTATTACTGGATTTTTCTTTTGATACTAGTTCTCTTCCAATTGTAAGGCTGCCTACAGAGCCTCTTCCTAAGTTTGGATTTTTTGTTGTCTTAATGGGTATTAAAATGTGGTAACAACGTGTTCACAAATAAGTGCCTATGTTGCATGTCGGTAATTGCATACTTCAACTTACCTTTCAAATTTTTAAACCTTTGATCAATTTCCCGAATAGACTCACCTGGTTTTTTTCCTGATTTCAATCATTTCATTCATATAATGTTCCTATGAGCGGGGCTTTTGAAATTCATTTATAAGTATTTTTTTCATGTTTGTAATAGTTCTTGTGACTCTTGGTGGACTGTTTACATCTAGGATCATGTATTAGTCCAATGCACGGTCTCTTAGTGTGATAGCTAACTGTGCAAGTTTTTTATCCTCATCTATGATCTGCTTTTGTTCCCAGATATTCTTATATATGAATACGTTCTTTTCAGGGTCCTCTGATACCTCTCCTTGAAATTTTGGTAATTTGATCATGGGATCATGTCCTTCCATTTTCAACTTTGTTGAACTACTACCTTCATGTGGTGTATATATTTGACTCTTACTTCTTGAATTGGCTCCCCCAGTTGATTCTCCTTGATTGGATTGTTGTCTTTTTTTCCTTCCATTAAAATTCATTTTTCTAAATGATGGTGTTCTTTCTGGTGTACCGGTTGCACATGGGCTTGTAGGTTCCAGAATGACGATGATATGGATTGGATTTCTACCTTTTGTTCGTGCCTTTGGACCTCCTATTTTCCTTTAATATTTTGCACACAATATTTCCTCAATCTTCTCCACAGCTCGAAGATCCTCTACCTCTTCCTCATCGCTTTCCAATCCCTCTCTATCATCTACGACTCTCTTCTTGTTATTCATATTATATTGGTAGGGTACTCAACTGCGCGTATTTCCAACTTCTACTATTATCTTCTTTACCTAGTCTTCTTCAATCATTATTGGGTCCATGACCTCCTTATTCTTCCTCTTATCAATCCCCTCCTCCATTTCTCAATCTCCTGTTAGTGCTTCCCCCCTTCCCCCATGCACACAGGGAAGTTTAGATGTATGATTCCATGGTCATCACACCGTTGTTATACAATAAAATATTGATTGAAGTATAAATTTATATGATATACCTACCTTTGGGTCCTTTTAGAAAATCCTTCTTTATTGCAGTGTAAGACCTCATTGTATATACTTCAAATTCAATGATAAACCCTGCAACAATACTGTCTAATAGAAATCTACTGCGTGCATATATTTTTTATTAACTTGTTGTAACTTCACGATCTCCATAGGATTCCAATCCATCTTTCTGATTCGATTTGTTGGGTGGTTGTATTTTAGCCTCAATAACTGCTCCTAAAAAAATGCAGGAAATGACATAAAAATACCTCATGAAAATTGCTAAACACGTATTTTTCAAGATATTTGTGCGATGTTAACTTAGGATTTATGTTATCCTTCTGTGCAATTTCAAGTTCCTTTGTTTTAAACCATCTTTCAATCTCCACCTTCATTACATTCCATGGCTTGAACATTCCCTTCTATACTTTCATTCTCTATGCATTTCTTCCATGGATCTCGTCCACTCAATCCTATGCAATTCCAGCAGGAAACATAACCATTTGTTGGTTAAGATATTTATTTCATTTCTTCATTTGACCCAAGTTCGGATCTCAACAGGATTCCAACAAAACCCTCTAAAACTATCGACCCTCCTGGAAGGAAACATTGCGCACAGAGTGAACCATGTTGTCTCACCCAAGATAACTTTTATGGGTGACTGCAATACTTAGGTGTTTGTAGTCTAGAAATGAGTGGGGATCTGTGGGTTGGTTCTTCCTTCTTCATGCATTAATATTACTAATGATTCAATTATTACTAAGATTGATTCATCTTTTTCCTCATGCATGCACACTAATACATCTAGGTTAAACATTTATTCATAAACTAATCATTGACAAAAAGTAAGCATTCAAGAAGAATCACATAGAACACAAGTTTTACTATGGTTCACCCCTTCCTGGGCTACGCCCACAAATATTTGGCTTCTCTTCTCTTTTTTTAGTATGCTGCAAAATATGGTGTTGCATGCATTAAATCTTCAATCATACAATCATGATGAGGTTAAGGAACCTCTGTGAGGCAGACTAGATCACACCAATATCCTCATCCTGTGATCTAACCCTCAAAATATAGCTTACTTGACTCTTCTACCACCTTATTACAATCATAGTAACCATTATCAACTCACCAAACCTCTAACCTATACCTCCTAGGTTCTTATTTATATTATTTTATATGTTTATAGCCATTACAATCTTTATCAAAAACCCTAATCCTATCCTGGTTAGGTTTCTCTGCCTGTGCGCCAAGTTTCTTCTTCTCTTGCATGCTTATTTTCCTTCTTTTTTTGCATGTTTCTTTATTTCCATCTATTGCGTGCGCTCCAAAATTAAGTCTTCTTTCCAAAATTAGGTCTTTCCCAAAATAGACCTTTTCTCCAAAAATATGCCTGCACCCAAAATATCTTTCCTTCTCAAAATAGGCCTGTTCCCAAAACATTCTATGTTCTTAGAGAGAAGGGATGGCTTTGTTAGATAAAGAAGGTTTTATTTCTGAGAAATAAATAATTTGTTCACATACCTCTTCTATTGGGACTAGGAAATGTGATAGGAATGCTTGTAATGAAAATGAGGCGTCATATTTTTCATCTAGTAAGAAGTTTGGTCATAGTGAAAGCAATTTTATTCATCATGTTACTCATGAAATTCCTAAATCAGAGGAATTTGAAGGCATCAATGATGAAGAGGAGGAATATGATGGTGATAAATTTATTCAATAGTTTAATAGTAATGAAAATAATCAAAATGTAGGTTGAAGTGGAGACTATGATCAACATTGAAATGATTGGGATGAAAATTTTCCTCCAAGTGAGGAGTTTCAAGGTATCGATGAAGATTTCCAAGGCACCAATGAATATGGTGAATAATTTCCCTCAAGTGGAAATTTTAAAAGCGGTGAAGATGATTATGACAATGGTAGACACTCTTTCCCGAGTGGGGAATTTAAAGACAACAATGTTGGTGATGATGAATTTCATTCAAGTGAGGATTTTGAAGGCACTGATGAATATTTTCCTCCCAGTGAGGATTTCCAAGGCATGAATGAGGATGATGAAGAATTCCCCCCAAGTGGGGATTTTAAAAGCAATGATGGCGATTATGGAAATGATAGACATTCTTTCCCAAATGAGGAATTTAAAGGAAGCAATGTTGGTGATGATGATTTTCCTCCAAGTGAGGATTTTCAAGGTACCGATGAGGATAACGAATATTTTCCTACAAGTGAGGATTTTCAAGCTAGTAATGAGGATGATGAAGAATATCCATCAAGTGGGGATTTTCAAAGTAGTGAAGATGATTATGCCATTGGTGGACACTTTTTCCTGAGTGGTAAATTAAAAGGAAACAATGTTGATGATGTTGTTTTTCCTCCAAGAGAGGATTTTCAAGATACCAATGAATATTTTCAAGTCACTAAGGAGGATGGTGAAAAGTTTCACTCAAGTGGGGATTTTGAAAGAAGTGAAGTTGATTATGTCAATGGTGGACACAATGTTGATGATGATTTTCCTCCAAATGAGAATTTTGAAGGTATCGATGACGATGATGGAAAATTTTCTCCAAGTGAGAATATTAATGGCATTGACAGTCTTATGGATGATGATGATTTTCCTTCTAGTGAATATTTTCATGGAAGATACAATGACATTGTCGAGGATGGTAATCATGTTTCTAGTGATTTTGTTATTTCTCTCATGAACGAGATTATCAATGAAGATGATGGACCTAGGAATGGAGATCATGTTCTTAATCATTCAACTGCAACAAATCAAGGTTATCGAGATTGTCTAGTTCAGTCTCCTGAAAATGTTTTTCTTAACATTCCTTCTGGTGATAAGGAAAATCCTTCTAGTGAGGATGATGAAATAGTGGATACATTGCAAAGAAACATTGTTTCTAGGACAAGGACTAGACATTTTTATATGAATCCAAATCATTCTAGTTATACAAGGTCTAGGAAATAATTTCTCACTAAATAAATTTCCATAAGTGAATTGATTTCAACTGAATGTTTTCAAAAGAATTGTTTGAAAAGCATGGACTACATGTATTCCTTGAATAAAAGAAAGACATATTTGTCAATGAATAAGAGCATGAAAAATTAGTATTTGATGGGGTGCATGATATCCACCAATACATGATATGATTATTGCATTGGGAATATTTTACTTTGCAGAAATTCTTTCAAAAAAATTCACTCAATTGGTAATCTTTGTCTATCAAGAATCTAGACAAGGTTGGAAAAAGATCCTTCATTTTATTCAAAGGTACATCATGGAAGACAGAGTGGTCCATTTAAAAACACTACATTGTCATGGATGCATGATTTATTTTCCAAACATGGAGAGTGTATGCCATATAGAGACACAATACATATTCCAAATAATTTCTCAAGGAGGGAAATCTACAACTTATACAAAGGATATGCTGAAGGTGTTGAAGGAAATGATAATTTTATTACATATGCATATTTTACAAGAATATGGAAGAAACAATTCAATAATCTTTGTATTCCTAAGAAGTCAAGGATTGGGATTTGCAGTATATGTGCTACTCTTAAATCAAGAAGAGATAAATATGAAGGGGCAGAAAGATGTATGTATTTACTATTTTTTTTTTTAAATTGAATAGTTATCAAATATAAAAACATGTGATCAATGTTTTATGTTTATGTCATGTTCATATTCCATAGTCAAAGCACATCTAGAACACCGGAATCAACAATCAAGTGAAAGGAAAAAGTTGTACAAAAATCGGAAGAAGTGTTATGATGCTCCAAACAAATATTTAGGTATGATAATTGATGGCATGGACTAGAAGAAAACACTTCTACCACATTTTGTCTGTACGCCCAAAAATTTACAAGAAGATAATTTCATTTAGTTTCACTTGGTTGATTGTATGGTTTCATTGAAAAAAATGTGTCCAAGGCTTTACTTCACAGCTCCAAATATTCATAATGATGCAAATATGACCATGACCATAATTCATCATGTGCTCACTCACTGATATGGAAATCTTCCTCAAGTTCTCTATCTACAGTTGGACAACACTAGTCATGAAAATAAAAATCAAATTGTGTTTGGATATCTAAGCATGCTTGTTGAAATGGGAATCTTTAAAAAGGTGGCAGTTGGATTCCTTATTGTTGAAAACACTCATGATCATATTGATCAAATTTTCAGTCATTTTTCAGTAACATTGAAGAGGAAAAAAGTTGGAAGCCTACCATCATTGATTGAATGTATTAAGAAAGCATACATTCTAGAGCCTGTTTTTCATATATTAGAAGAAGCTATTGACATGCGGAGATTTATTCCGAGATCACTACGTGAAGAAAATTGTATTGAGCATCTTAATGAAATTAGCTTTCAACATAAATTTCGTTTCAAAAAATTTGATGGGAAAACACTTATATGGAGAAATAAATATTCACCTACTACAGAATGGGGGCCTTCATTAGGTTTAAATTTTTTGAAGTTCATTCCAGAGCATCCAATATTTGCATCAAAGTTGTTTTTTTTACAATCAGTCGCTGAAATCCATAATGCACAGAAGCGTAGTAGAGATGTATATTATTTTGAATGCTTAGAAGAAATAAAAAAATTCATTAAGGATACATATGAGTACTTTGATGTTGTTGATTCCTTTTGGTGGGAGTCTTTTTTCAATAGTCAAAGTGACATAATTTCAAGATCAACAAATGAAGATACATTGTTGAAGACTCCATTTCATTGGCCACAAAATATGCCAAATGAATATGAAGAAACAAACATTGTTGAAGTTCAAAAAGAATTTCAAGGTGCTATTGAGTTTACACAAGAAGAGGAAAGAGAATGCATATTGGTTTGCGAAGGTCATGTGCACAACATGAAGCCATGTAAGACCTTTACATGGGTTCAATATAAAATATTAAGGAGGGTAGAATGATTGCAGTTTTAGCGATTGAAGATCCACATGGTTAACCATTATGGATTGTAAAGGTTATAAAGATTGAGAAATAAAATGTTGATTTTATTGCAATTGAAGTGCATTGGTATGCAACAAGTACACACCAATTCAATGGTGTGTACAAGCCAAAGATGGTGGTTGAGAAACATGTCAATAGAAAGAGAAAAAGAAAGGGTTAAAATACAACTCGTCATTGCATTGACCCCTTAAAATTAGATGATGTTGACATACTTGTTTATGACTTTAATTTGAAAAAAAGAGGAACTATTTTCTCCAAGACAACATATATTATCGAGAGGATGTTGCCACAAGAAATAAATGCAAGATGGCATTCTGTTGAACCTAGTCGTAGCTCTAAAAGAAATTTCACATCTGAAATGTTGGACATGCATGTAAACTCAGATAGTGCATTCATCAACAATAGAGAAAAGTATGGATCATCTACATCTTCATCCAATAATTCATATGAAGACAATGTAGACTTTGATGGTATTTCAGAAACCATGAGTCAATATGAATAAGTGTATAAAACATTTTATGTATTTTTTATCCATATGATGTTTGTATGGTAACTAGAAATGAGCATTGAACTTACATATGATCTTACATGAAGTTATGAATATTTTTTTTATGTTTTATGAATTATATGTTTTGATTATGGATAATATAATAAAATTGCTTAGCTCATATGTTTTGAATACGGACAATATAAAAATACTTTTAATAAATAATTTATGTTTCATTCAATGTAACCTGTATTTACGTTTTTTTATTAAAAGTAAACAAATTATTAAAATGTGACGTTGAATTTTTAAAGTATATTTTGATATTTTCATGGAATTATGTATTATCGTGTTCTTTGAGTGATAGTAAGATTTAAAAGCTAAGCATTTAAGGGTTGATTTTATGATTTTTTTTACACTAATGAAGAGTTATTTTACCACTTTATAAAAATGTGTCATTTTCATACCCCAATTTTAAAATGGGTGCTACTGGTAGCATTACTTTTCAATTTGATGGTTGATTTTGAGGTTTTGGTTTTAATGGTACCAACTGCTAAAAGTATGATTTCAAATTATCTAAAACTTTAATGTTTTGATTTTTATTTTTCAAAAACATCCTTTTTTTTAGGTGTTGATTTTAAGGTTTTTCTGAGCTAATGTCTGCGTTTTGAAGGTCATGTTTGAAAAATGTTGTAATTTTAACCCCATTTAAAAGAATGGTGCTACTGGTAGGACCACTTTTTGATTTGGAGGTTGATTTTGATGTTTTTTAATGCAAAAATATGGTTTTTTGGGAAAGAGTTCTCGTTTTGAGGTCATAGTTCTCATTAAGTCAATAACTTTGTTGGTGGTCAATCATCTACCAATAAGAGTATTCCATGTGTCTATTGGATATATGTCCAAAAAACTTAGCACAAGAGAAATAATATTAAAATAATTTGAGGAATTCATGGGGTTATGTGAAATATGGAAAAGGAGAATAAAAGAAAACGAGAATACGAATGGAAATGGCTAAGTATGGAATATTTGTATAGAGAGTAGAGTAATAAGAGTGGTGAGAAAGGAGAGTAGATTGAAAGAGAGAAAAATGGTTAAGTATGGAAAGGAGAGTAAGAGAGAGGAGAGTAAGGAATGGAAGGTAGAAAAATGGATAAGTATGATAAGTGAAGGGGATATGAGAGTAATGATAAAATGGGAAAATCACTAAGTATGGGATGCGAGTATGAAGAGAGGTGAAGGGATAAGAAAGGAAAATGGTTAAGTGTGGAAATGGATGGAGATGTAAGGTGAGAGAAATGACTAAGTGAGGAGAGTACTTAGTCAAAAATTCAAAAATGAAGAGGAAATGTGCATCATACTTAGACAAATTTTTCTTGCCACTTTGCAAAGTTCTTTTTGTAATCTCTCTGTTGGAATTCTGAACAAAATTCTGAATATCTTAGGCATATAGAATCATATTTTTATTCTGAAAAATGAATGATGAAGCTAAGACTCAAGGCTATGTAATGAACTTATAATTTTTCACGAATTTTCTTCTTTTGATGTCAATTTGTTTTACCATACCAGGAGCTGGAAAATATAGATGACCAATTTTGGTCAACTGTTCCTTTCCCAAGCTTTGTAATCAAATTGCCAGAACATGGTTTTTTTTCCTTTCTCCCCCCTTTTCGCATGAAAAACCCTCAATATATAGGATAATAGAGATAAGATCAAAGGTTAATATAGATAGGATCTATATGCCTAAGATAAAACGCTTCTCAAGGTCAAACCATGAAAAATGTGAGTATTAATCTCATCTCATGGAAAATAATGCTAAATAGGGAGTAAAGAATCTGTTTGTGCCCTGCATGCTTGTAGGGAGCGACTAGTCGCCTTTGGAAGAGGACAAGGAGTGACCAAAGTTTTTGGTCACAGGAAGTAAAGGGACAACCAACAACCAGAAAAAAAGGGACTGCAAAGTCAAGGGAAAAGTGGTATAATTCAATGGTTTAAGATTGCTAACCTTTAGATGATTCCCATTAGGTGACCAGGTGGAAAATAACTATATACCATGAATTTCCATCAGACTAATTTTATCTTTATAAAAACAAAACATATTTCTTACTAGAAATAATCAACTTCTTGGCTTGGTTGGTGTTAGCACTCTGTAATTTCTCAGGATGAAGAAGAAATGGGCAGGGGTAACTACAAAACCACTTTGGAGTCAAGGATCTAGCCCTCCAAGACTCAGAGAGGGATATCTCTGTATGATTTAGCTTTGTTTGGATTGGATGTTAGGCTATTTATAAGAGTACATGGATTGGTTTTTATATTGTTGGTAGGAACAGGAAGGGAAGGCCATTGGGCAATGGAGTCAAAGATGCTTCATCCAATCAAGATAGGTTCTACAAAAAACATAACAGGGCAGGATAAGCACCTATGTTGTATTATTAAGATTGATGAGTGATTTTAAAAGAAAGGGGAGTGGATTGGATTATACCAGAGAAGTTAAGAATTCTGGAACTAACCCTCAAGTAGAAAACATTGAGATTATCCAAAGCCAGAAACATAGTGCACATCAAAGAAAATTTTGTCCTTCCATCTTCAATTGAATAATTAAGATTGGAAACATATAAAATTGTAGCAGAGAAGAGATAAGCATAAACAAAGGCAAAATTCACTTCACCAACATAAATGACACAAAAATCTTGTCAATGTCTCAATTGTATTACTGACGTTTTGAAAAAAGGAGGCTCTATGAGCTCTTTACAAAATTAGTTTCATTGTTTTAACAGGTCCCAACTGATCAAACCTTTTACATTTGAATTATAAAAATATATAGAATAATTATACCCCAGGATTAGGAGGTTGAATTCAACAACCTAGCCAAAAATAGAAACAAATCCCTCAAAGTTTTGAACTGTCTGCCATGAAAAAAGGGCCGGACTACTGAAAATAGGGGTCAACTTAGACACTCATATCTCCCAAAATATAACAGATATAAGAAAAATAAAAGAGGTTAATGTATATGAGTATGTTATGAGAAAAAAACTCTTTTTCTTATTTCCAAATACATTTCCATATCTCCAAAAAAGCTACCGCAAAAACGTGACAAAATCAGGAAACATGGGATTCTGAAAAATGGTGCTCGGAGATGGCTTCGATTCTCCCAATTCCTGATACCCGTGTAAACAATGAGAGAGGTTATTGTTCTTCCACCCGTTATGGAGAAAAAATTCTCTCTTGTTTTCAAAATTCCTTCTAGTTTTCCTGGAAACGCTATCGGAAGATAGGTGGTAAAACTGTGCAAAAAATGTTTTTTTGATTTTTGTGGAAGGTGGTATCCTTGACCCACTTTGGGGTGGCAAGTGGTATTAGGGGGAGCGTCTAGTAAGACCTAGTGGTGACAAGTGTCCAAGACAAAACCACTTTTCCCGGAAACCCTCTCTCTCCCCCCCTCCTCATTAAATCTCAGATGGCATGGGGAGATCAAGGAAACATTACAGGCCTAGATTAATGTTTTTTGGGATATGTGATGAATGTGGATGTTTTGTTTTATTTTTATTATTATTATTTTTTTCTTTTTACGTGTTTTCATTTTAATATTTATTTGTTTTAATATGTTTTATGTGTTTTTATTTTCATTTTTGTTTTATATATTTTTATATATGTTTTTTTAATGTTTTAATTATATAGTTTTGTTTTTATTTTTGTTTTACGTTTAATTTTTATTTTTTCAAAATTTTTATTGTTTTATTATTAAATGTTTCTTAATTAGTTTTTAGTTATTTTTTAAATTAATGTTTTATTAATGTTTTACCCTAACCCAATTACTAACATAATTACTAATTATTAACACTATTAATTTAAACTAATTATTTATTTAGTAATAATTACCCTATTAAAGTAATCTAACTACACTAATCTAATTAAATTAACTTTATTATCCTAATTCGTATTAAAAAATGCCACTAACCATTTATTATTAACCTAATGTTTTTTATCCTAAGCTTGTTTATTCATGTAGGGGTAGAATTGGCGGAGGGGTGAAGAAATGAAGGGCGAGGGAATGTAGGGTGCAACAGGGTGATGAAGGATCGAGCAAAATGGATGGAGGGAGAAGTGAAATCAACCGAGCCCAACAAGCGATATGTATTCATAATTAGACCAATTTCAAATAGATATATGAAGAATCAAATCACCTATGATTATAGGACCCCAACAATTGGCACTCACCGATGATATCTTTGACTTGCCTTTATGCATGTTGATGATGTATAACTTCCCATCCTTGATTAGTCAATACTACTTGGCTCTCCACATGAATATTTCATCCCTCATATACATGTAATGGATTCCAAACACTACTCAACACACATCAAGGGGTACTACATACAATTCCACTTCATTAATAAAATAATCACTTACAAAAAATATAATGTTACACTATTTTGTTACCTTTATCTCTACATCCTTGTTTACCCAACCCGATGGATAGAGGCTAGGATGATTGTGAACCTCCAATCCAACCTTCTTGACCAGATCCATTGCTACGATATTATCTTGTGAACCAGATTCAAACATAGCATCTATATTGGTCTTGTTGACCTGGATATTGATGTGGAAGAGCTTGGTCATCTCCTTCTCTTCCCAGTGATGACAGCTACTCAGATTCATCTCCTTCTTCACAGATATACATAAAATATTTTCATTCACATATGAGCTACTTTCAACATGATTTCCCGAATTTATGGATAGAAGGTTCTTTTTCTTTCTGTCCTTCTTGTAGTTCTTCGAGTTCAATTTTGGATGTAGTTTCCAACATTTTTCTTCGGTGTGGCCATAAATTTTGCAATGTATGTTTGGATATTTTCACTGATGTGTAGTGGTTGTTGTCTTCTTATATTTCCCCCCTTTCCACTTCTTATTCCACTCCTTAGAAGCTTCCTTGTGCTCTTTCTTCTTTGAACCACTTCACTACCACTTCTTTTGGACTATGTTTTCCAGATACTGTGCCTGTACACACGCCTCATCCATTGTCCTTGGATTTAAGAGAATCACCTACTTTTGTAGATGACTATGTAAACCCACCAGATAATTTATGAGTACATCTGGGTTCTTGGGAGAGATACCCACCATGATGGCCATCTTTATGAACTTAGTGTTGTACTCATGTACACTATTCCCTTGCCTCTTCCTAAGATAGTTCCATATATACATTGTTCCTCTACATACCCTCTTTGGTAGATGTGACATCCCCGAAATAAAGAAATTGGACAAAATAATTTAGAATCTAAAAGTGCTGGAAAATTATTTCCGTTTTTAGTAAATTCTGAAATTGGAAATTTTTTGCCAATTATGGCAATTCCGAATTTCAAATTTTATGATTGTAATAAATGATTTGACTATTGGGTAGAGTTCTAATTTGTCCCAACTAGCTACTTGACTATGACACTTGTATGAAAAAGGAAAGAAAATAATATTTTATATTGATTGCAGGAGGACAAATGGAACAACCATGTTGAAATTAGCTGACCATGACTCCATGAGAGGGGAACATATTGAAATTAACTCTGGGATGATTATTACAAGTGGAAAATCAGTTATTTGGCCAATAGAAGCCCCGAGAAATCAGGGATTTAGAAGGCTATGAAAATTTCCCAAGAGAGGGAAAATGTCCTAGGCAAACTAATAAAAGAGCATATGTGAGGAGGCAGGACGCTGCCAAGTATGCTGTGGAAAAGACTAAGATTTTTTTTTCTTGCTGTTATGAACACTACTGTGTTAGTGTGAGGCAAGGGGAATACTGCTAATATTCAAAGGACATTGCTGGAGAGGAGATTTCAATTCACCCTCATGGATTCATGGTTAGGATAGGGGGTGAACCGGGCAAGTAGACTGGATGCCCTGTTCTATGGTTGGGAGGAACGTGGTTGCTCCCTTCGTCTTCCTGTAAAATATGGTTCATATATGTAACTCTACCTTGCTCTAGTCAAATGATTATGTATTGAAATCCGTTTTACTTCTATATACAATTTTGTTCTAGTCGAATGCTATGGGAAAGATCTAATTGTTTACTTCCAAATGATTGGCTAGAATTGTACTTTTTTATTTAGATTTAATACTGGGTAAATTATTGAGATTTCTGGAATGTATTAATAGCAAAACGAATTCTGTAATAGTTACAAATCCCATAAAAGATTGTCTTGTTTTAGTTTTCATGTGGATGCTACTAATAAACAATGAGCCTTTGCGACTAAGCATACATTCATAAATCCAATAAGTATACTCTACAACAGTGAAGTACTAATCGACCGACATATAAACCGATATAGTCATTGAACACATATATATAGTTATATAGTGTAATGGACATTCTGCAATAGAGGAGGAATGCCACTAAGTAAACTATCCATACCAGAATATGATAGCGTTAAGGGGATAGATAACCTTATAAGAGGAAAATTTTAATTCCAAGAAAAAAAAAGACTCATCGGACCCCATTACAGGTAGGCCATATAGATATATATATACATGCATAAATTGAGATAGATATGACAGTAAGGGATGACCCTATAAGAAAATGTTTAACCATAGGTTATGACATAATGAAAATACTATTTCTTGTTCGTGTGAGCAGACCCATAGAGGTTTTAATCAATATAAATCAAGAACATAGGATAAAATATTTCCTTGTTATGTAACCCAAACAGTCATGTAGAGACTTTTAAATAATGATAATAGAAACAAAAGGTAATAAAGCATGAATCATAAACGAATAATGATGACCATTGAACCTCCTGGTGCATAGATCTATAAGGAACTTATACAATAAGTGACAATAGAAACAAAAGGAA
Source organism: Picea engelmannii (assembly GCA_009831015.1). Lineage (NCBI taxonomy): Eukaryota > Viridiplantae > Streptophyta > Pinopsida > Pinales > Pinaceae > Picea > Picea engelmannii. The sequence continues at coordinate 76,569 of ML795084.1, forward strand.
AATGGTACATGGTGAGTAGTTCTAGAATTGCATTGAAGATATCTAATTCACTGGTGAGCAGACCGTTAAGGACATATTGGATCATGATAATTGACACAGAAGGTATACAACATACGAGGCGTGAATCCAAAATAATACTGAAGCTATTTTTCCACGGGTAAGTAGATTGATAAAGGTTATTCAACATTTATAACTGAAGAACAAAATGTAAATGACTTGTGATGCGTGAAACTAAAACTAGTTACTTCTTCCATTGGAACATAAACAAAACAACTATATTAATTCTAGGAAAGAGCCAAACCCTAGGCGTAATCACTATGCATGGCCAATTTGGTTTATAAAGGGTTATACATCCAATAATGAGATTCGAATCTGGAACAAAATAACTATGATAGCCGAACAAAAAATCCAAATTTATATTATGCAGAGGAGAATACTTGAGAGTTCCAAACCCCAACAGATCTAATACACACGATATAATGAGCACTATATTTTTTTTTACAATCAATGGTCTAGTTACCAAAGTCCAACCAGGCGCACACTGTATGATGGTTCAATAAACCAGAAATCCTTTTATACAACTCGGGGCGTACCCCAAAACTTGAAATTAACCTCTCAACGGGGTTTGAATCACGACAAATAATTGAGAAACTACGTAGGAACCTGAATACCTTTTGATGAAGCGAGGAGGGAATCCCCATGCTTTGGCATGCCTACACCTGCACATAAGTAATGAAAAGTATTAAAACATAACCAAACAGGATAAGGTATTTAAATTACAGAATAGGAAATGACTAGAAAAGGACCTGTTGAATACTTAACTGAACCAGAGGATGTATGCCTCCTATTGTCATGGTACATTGCCCGAACCGAGAGGGGAAAGGGTGTTCATGCCTCCTTGATGGGTACACTCTCACATCCAGGGGCCCATCATTAGTAATATATACTAGTATATAATCCGAAGGGATAATACAAGAATAACAGAAAGAATGAAAGGTGTAAAAACTATGCATGGTAAACATAAACCTTTGTGCATTCAACTTAATAGAAGAGATTAAACGCATTTGGAAAATGGGAAGAAATTCACTTCTAAATCGATGCTACCAACTAACACTAAAGCTAGCCACAGAAGACCAGGAAAATAATAACAAGAATTTAATGGACTATCCAATGGGGAGACCATAAGATAATAACACGGGTTTAACCGAACCAAGACACAAAAATAACAAGGGTATAACGGACTATCCAACAGAAGAGAACAAGGAATAATAGTAAGGGGTTTAACCGAATATGTTCTCGACTTCATATACGAGTAATGGCTTGGTCCCAATAGGTCGTATTGTGTAGTAACAGGGATAAACTAGAATAGGAGTCAAAACCCTTACAAAACAGAACCCAACTCTTTTTTTTCCTAACACAGTACCCTGGAAAAAGACGAAGACACTATCAAAGAACAAAGGTGTGCACAAAACCACAGACAAGGCAGAATGTTTGTTTTAAAAACATAAATAAAAAGAGATCCAAAGGCAAAACTTACCACATAGAACGACTATCGGAAAGCACCACCAAGAACCTCCACGTACTTATCACAGAGACTGAACCGTGTACCCCGGCCATGAGGCTTGAGCCAACAAAGGTTTTGGTCTGTGACTTTTCTATATCCTTCACAAAAAAGAAACCTTAACCAGGGTGTGAACGAAATGGCCTGAGATCGTGAATCCTCTCTCACCCAAACCAAAAGTTGAATGAGAGTGAAAGGCGCTGGAGAAACCTCTGAATGGAGAAAAAGGAGAGAATGAGCTCGTACATAGGCCATGTGATTATGGGGAAGGTGTCAACGTTTCCTTGGAAGCATGCTAGCCGAGCTCTATGTCGAATAGAAATTTCCCCGGGTGTATTAAATGTGTAGACAGGCCTTTAAGGATTAGTTTCCTTCCACCTGTATAGATAGCTAGGGGCATTGATGGTGAGGCAATGTCTCACTACACCATTACATGTTGAATCCAACTACCCTGCATTAAACGCCAAGACGGTTGGCCTTGTCACTACCCAATGAGTTGTGTGCCAACGATCATAATCCCTAACCTCTAATAGATTAACCCTTTTGTGCGCTATAAATTCAAGGTGTAATTTTTAGTGGCCGAAGTTAATCCACTTTACCTTTGTTTTCCAAATAAGATTAATTTCTCCTTGTAGATTGTATAATGCTACTTACACTTAAGGGATTGGTCTTCTATAGGCCTGGCACCTCTAACCTTTTATTATAGGATAGAAAGACTCTAAGTGGTTATTACTACATGTCTTAGAGTGGCTTAGGAATAAGATAGTGGATAGTATTGAGTTACCATGAGACAAATGGTCCCTAATTATAGATATGTTGTTGTATGTAACACTTTACCAAAAGAAATAGAGACCCTATGTTAATAGGATAGAGGAGAGAAAGTAGTAAGACGAATGTACCTTAGGATAGACAAGTGATTGAATGGCCACAAGGATACAAAACCAATTCAATGTTCCCAAACAATTTTTTTTTTTTGTATGTAAATTTTGAGGTACATTACAGTAGAATTGGGACTTGATGAGGGTTTTAAATTCCTCCCATGTAGTTACTCAAGGATCACCCTCCAGCCAAAGTGTTTCTACATGGATTTCCCACTAGGTTAGAGAATGGCCCCCTAACTTCAATATATAAAATAAAATCTTCTTCTCTTCATCTATATGGTGAACAGTAAAACAAACTTCTAGTTGTTGTAACCAATTATTTAGTTTTAATTCATTGATTTCACCTTCGTATGGATTTATTTCCACTTTAAACTTCATCTTAAATAATAATTATGAAGGGTTGACGACATTCGAACTCAACTTCTCTTTTTCAAATTCCTTCCATGACTCCTTTCTTGAGTCTTCTTGATCTCCTGATTTCCCCTCTAATTCGATATCTTAGTTCGAGACTCCATCATCTCTTAATGGTCTTAGATTTCTTGTTATATCCTCCATGAGGAGGTTCATATTGCGACTGATGTCGATGACTTGCACTTCCAACCTCTCAAATATCTCTTCTCCTAGATCTCAAGGGTTATTATAAACATACTCGTCTACCATGGCTAGGGTTTCTATGACTTCTCTTTAATTCAATTCCTAGATTCTGAAACTTCCCACAAATACCCAAAATAAAAACCTTATTTGATACCAATATGATCTGTAAAATATCATGGATATTCCACTGGAACAATTCCTCACAATAGATTTGATAAATAAAATTGAAATCTACAGTATGAAGGTTAAATTACTTTAGATTCCAAAATATTTAGTTATTGATTTTTTGCTTATGCATGAAATAGACAAAATATGGAAAATGGAGAAAAAAAAAGTACAATAAAAAACCATCCACAAGATAACACAAATATTTTCTTTAGGAAACCTTATGAGAGAAAACCCAACTAGAAGGTGCGGCTTCTCTACTTTCTTTTAAATCATACGGAATAATGCAAGTAGAAAGGAGAAGGAACTCTCTATGGAGTTACGAGATACTTCTGGCCTATTAGGATGGTAAAAAACATTAACCCCCTTTATTATTCTCTCTAATTTCCCACTCACATTTTTTCTTCCCTGCTATGGAATAAAATACAATAACATAGAATATAACCCATTGTCCTCTTAGTGGCCTGATATTTAACATAGCCTCATAGCCATCTAGGGGTAGGTTTTTGACTTCTTCAAACCTCAATTGTGGTATGGTTTTGAAGCTTCTAGAATATCTTTTAAACTCTTCACGTGGTTAGCCCCATATGTATGAGTAATGGAGGTTGATGTGGAATCCTCATGTACCATGGTGATCAACATGATAGTTCAACTTGTGGGAGGCATACCTTTTGCATACAAAATCTGATTGATGCATGGTCTACACTATTGGAAAGGTATCAGAGTGTAGAACACTTTGAAGCGACCATCCATAGGTTCCAAAAAGTATAACCCTAAAAAACACCGTTTAATGCCTCAAAATGGATATGGAAAGTTATGGACCCCAATTTTCCAAACTGGGACCTGCCACTAAAATGACCCTGCATGTTGATTCCTCCAATTTTTTCCACTTTCAAAGCATCGATATAGATGAAAAAGAATATAATGATCCAATCCGTATCAACATCATTTTCATAAGTCCATCGATCTCAAGACCCTTGGTGCCTCCTTTAGACGACTGTTAGGGTTTGAAAATATAACCCTAGTGGCGCTTCCCTCCTGAGCCTCTCCCTGGCTTCATTACACGAACAAAAACCACCTTCAGTATTCTTGTTCTCAGTGGAGAATCTACTCTCCTACAAAAATAATCACCCACAACAACAACTATGTTTACCCTACTCATATGGCTAATCCTACACATGACTACATCTTTATGACTCTCATCTTCCTGGGCTCGCCAGTGAGGGAGTCTAGCCTCAACAAGCTCTTGTATCAAATTATACATCTTTGGGACCATGGGAGATAGAGAGAGTACACACACAATTACCTTGTCTATTATATTAGAGAACATATGCATTTATACAATGTCAAGAAGAGCTCAACCATTGATTTGGCTTAGAGACCAGGGGTTGAGATTTACCTTATCTAACTATCACTATCTCGTCCTTACCTTTATCTTCTTGAATCATGCACTCAAGTACTACTTTGACTTGGAGTGGAATCCTTACAATATTTATTTCTAACTTAATCACATAGGTCATCTCATCTAGTTACATGTCCAACATAGTGAATATTTTAAACCTCAATGTAATAAAGATGTTATTAGTGTGATTCAAAGTGCTTATTTTTTAAAATTATTATTATAAATAGAAATATTAATATAATATGAAAATATAAATATAAAGATATATTTAAAAAAAAAATGTTTTTATTAAAATTTATTTATAAACATTTAGATAAAATATTCACAAGAACAACAATATGATGGAAAAGGCTCACTAGCCAACTCAATTGTATTCACACCAATGATACATATTTATAGTACAATGGGTGATTCCACCTCATAGAGAGATTTTCTCTAGATCCTAAGATCATGCATGAGGACTAGGCTAGACAATGTTAACTAGCTCATTAGTCACCACTTGAGGATATATTACTAATATCATAAATGAATAATACAAATAAAGGTGACAATTAGACTTAGTGATTGGTAAGGTACGCCATATGCTAACAGTCCCCCCCTCGATCACAAGTCCAATTAATAATACCAACAATGAAGCATAAATTGGTATCATTTCGAGGTCATCATACTAAAACTCTTGAGCTGAGACTCGATGAAGAATTGCCTGAAAAATGACCATTCTAGATGTTGAAAGGGTCATCTGAAATGAACTAGAAGAGAACCGAGATATGGAAGTGAACAACTGTAATATCTCAACATTCCCTAATTGCTTGACAATTCAATCATTTTTCCAAGTATTTGAGCTAGACAAATTTGACGTCTTCTAGTAATTGGTGAACATGTAGTATCACCACTCTAATATTAGTGTACCACTGAAGTTCTCTCTGAATCTGTGGTTTGGGATAACCATTGACCAATTGATACCATGTATTTAATGGTATTTGGATGACCCTAACTGATTTTGACACTTTTAGGTGTCCAACAACATCCCAATTCTATATCATGTATATGATTCAATTGTTATTCATTAAACCATAATTTTTCCAAAGTCTTCCATCTACATACTTCAGTTTCCCATTTGACAAATTTGATGCCCATTTAGAATATTTAATGTCAAAATTTTCATTCTAACAACCATATTCAATTCCATCATCAATTCCCCCTTTGTCAACTGAAAGGAGATACCACAAGTGGTTTCACGAACCATTTTCACTTGATTTTTGAACTTCTTGTGACCTCGTGGTTAACTCTAGTGTGAGTGGAGCCTCCTAACGTCACCAATTATAAAATGGATTTCACCACTCCCTTAGTCAAACACATATGTTGAGTTTAATAGCCTTGGAGAAGTTTACTCACAAAATCCTATTCCAAGGCTCTAAATCTTAAGCTAGTTTGTGCACCCTGAAAATAAAATCATTTCTAATCAATTTTAATTTTATTGGCATTACTTTTAGTGGATTTGTTTACTCAAAATATTTGGTCATGAAACAAATGATGTTATGACTCAGCAAGTAAAATAAATGAATATGAATACAATGCAAAGTCCTAACTTCAATTCTTAATAAATGATGATATTTTCAAAATGAAACTTTCAATTCAACTCTGCAATTTCAAATAAGATGCAATATTTCCATACATGTATTAAGATCAATGATAAGAACCCAAAATATCAAATGACATAATGCAAAATGTATATTTTTGTTTTTTTCAATATAAAGAAATGAAAATTCAAGGACTGAACAACAACTTGATATATAGACCCTACTGTAAGAAAACAGAGACAAACCAAGAAGGATATCAAGAAAAAAACACCTATCCCAATATGCAAGGACAACCAATGAAATATGATGAGAAAGAAAAACCTCCCAAAGAAAGGTGTCCTATCACTTTGCAGGAACTTAACAATCACGATAGAGACCCAAGAAGACTCAACAACCATCAAAACGTACCCATAAAACACCAAAATCAACAATTAAGCAAAAAAGGATGATGTATGCAACTATTCAAGAAAAGGCCTCGTATGTACGCGCCCTATAGAACGACAAATCACGTATGTACATGTCTGTCAAGGGAAAAAATGTGTATATGTGTTAAAACATTGTCAGGTTAAGGATAAGGCCAAGAAACTCAGATTCAAAATGAAAATAGGTTGTCAAGCAACCAAACGACAAGAAAAATCAAGCTAACTGAGAGAAATCAAAGGAGAAAAATAGTCCAAACTCCATAAATAAGATTCAATCCCTAGTATGATCACCAATTCTGTTATGAGGGAAATCACTCTATGGCAAGGGGTAAACCGCAACAGACATAATGAGTGTAGAAATCAACTCTAGTCTCAAGTATGCTATATAAACAAAGATGCTAACAAGACAAGATAAAGAGCCTACCTCATCTGGATGTTCGAAGAAGACTAGCATTGAACACTCGAGTCAAAGATATACACTTCCAACATGTCCTCAACAACCAAGATATGCAAGCATATGGTGAAAATATATACATTTAGAACATACAATATCATAATCCATCAATATTCATAACAAATTTGCCCATGGAATAACAATTCAAATATTTGCAAGACATTAGTGAGACAAGAAAAGAGTATTTATATTAAAATATGATCAGTATAAGTGTATGAATGAAAAAATTCTATGTCAACACGTCTTGGAACCGATAAACTAAGTCCCCTCCAGTTGAGCCTCCACCACTTCAATCCTCCACCAAAGGCAAGATCGTATAAGAAAGACAATGATGTTCTCCATCAAAGAGGGAAGAATTTGGGGACTGAACAATGTATTCAGAGTTAAAAGGACAAAGGGATGCAGACTCAATATGAAGTGAATAATTTCTCCATAGTAATGTTTCTCTAAAAGTTGAATTCTTTCTCTCCCTTCCATAGCTTGGATATGGCCCATTTATAGACTTCAAATGGAACTGAAGGGCCGAGTCAAAATGTTTCCACTATATGGAAGGTCAAGGATAATGGATCTCGTGACGTGACATGGAAACCTGACACCATTTTTAATTTTGGACACAAAACCCGATGTACATGGGATGTAATGGTGAAACCTGCGTATACACATGTTGTATAGTTGCTAGGGCATGTATATGTGGAAAAATATGTTTTTTATCTCTGGGAATTGCAAAAAGGGACTTCAAGTCTGCATAGAGAAATGAAAAAGGCCTTTGAGCAAGTTGCATGGGGTGAGGAAAATATTGTTATTACAATCATGTATAAGATTCGATTTTTATTCATTGAACCATAATTCTGCCAAAGTCTTCCATCTACAAATTGTAGTTTCCCATTTGACAAAGTTGATTCCCATTTAACATATTTGATGTAAAAACTTTTAGTTTGAAAACCATGTTCAACTCCATCATCAATTCCCACCTTTTTCAACTAAAAGGAGAGACAAAAAGTGGTTTCACGAACCATCTTTACTTTATTTTTTTAACTCCTGCCACTTAAGGTGCAAAAGCGTTACATCATTGTACTCCCCCATCCATGCTCAAGAGAGTACCATACTTCATCCATTATAATGCAAAGTGGGTATGTGGAAACAACCACATGTTATCTCATCTTGCAAGGGCCATGCTTAAAAGCTAAGCCATAAGGGGACCACTTTGGACTTATAGCCCTTATGTCAGGTACAAAAAGTGTTATGTCTACAAAATTGGTCTTTACTCGAGATTGAATTCTATGGTAAGAATTATATAATCTCTTGGTTGTCGATGACCACTACCAAGGATCGATCCCCTCATAGTGAATCTTCAATATTGCAGGTTTCTTCAATGTTGAACATATGTATGAAGAATGGTTATGCTTTCCACAATGCTTGCAAGGATGGAGATCAAAACAATGATTCTCCATGTGACCAACTTGATTGCAATGTTGGCATTTAGCATTCTCATTCTCAATTGGAATAGGGTAAGTGAAAACTTTAGGTGAAGTTGAAACTTCTTAAAGGAACCCAACACTTTGGAACTGGATTGGTTTGGAATAATCGAGAATATGAAAGGTAACTTCCTTGTCATATCCAAGTCACGTTTTGTGCTTGTTGTAGCTGGTTTCTTCCCAAGGTTCGATGATGGGTTTGGAAAGAGTATTTTGAACCTCGTTATGCTGAACTTGCACAACTTCATATTCATCTGCATCTAGAGTTGTCTTGCTTAGTTTCTCCTTCTCTGACTAGTTATCATCACCATCATCATCATCATCATTATAGAGAGGGTTGTTCTGAACAAAAACTAGTTCATAACACTTCACTGATTGTTGATTTTTGAGATCCCTGATTCCATTATTCAATAGTTGGAATTGATATTGCAACAGATGAAGCCTTGTTTGCATGACTCGCAAACATGTGATAACACTTTCCAATGCTTCATTGGTCGATATGATCGATTTTTTTTTCAGTTTTTCCTAACAAAGTTTCCAATAAGGAAACCATCTCCATGATTTTAGCCATTGTTGTGCTTGAAATTCACGCTCACTTGTAATCTTGAAGTCACTCACTTGAACTCATTTTTTTTAATTCACTTCTAGGAAGTTTACTATGTTGGTTACCACCAAAAATACATTCCAAAGCATTACAATGATTTGAGTTTCAACTACTCAACCCTATTAATTTTGACTTTGAAAGAACATAGACATGTAATAACTCAATCTTGGGTGTCAGGCTCAACGGAGAATGCACCTTATCACAAATTCAATTCAACTCAAATTGATGTTGATTTCATACTTACAAATAAACTATTGCAATTTTACATTGAATGTTGACTTCAAAGTTGAATTGATGCAAATGTTGATGTATATTTATCTTTGAATGTTGATGTGATTGTCAACTTGATTGTTTCAATATGGTTGTTTGAATTGTCCATTACTTTGCTTGAATACGCATGAATTTATGTGTGCTTTCTTTTCCATAAGTTGATGTATGTTGCGTTAAATGATGAGTCACAATTGTGCTTATGTCAAAACTAGACATTAAACATCAAAGCAACCATGAAAACATTCACCATCCGACACAATGCAAGGTGTTAAAACTAGACAACAACAGAAGCCTTCGTGGAAAATTCACCATCAAACACCACACAAAGTGTACCTAAAATCCCCTTATTCAATTTCAAGCGGATCAAGGTCACCATCACCACAAAAAATATTAATTTTATTAATGAAGATGTTACATCAAACTTTCAACTAAACTTCCCCTTTGAAATAAAAAATGTTTTAGTTTATAATTAAAAACTTCTTATCATTCCAAAATGAAAGATGCTTTTAAAATATCTTTCATAAAGCTATATTTCTCATAAAACAATATTTTAATAAAATATGCCTTATGAATATCTTTATAGCTTAAAAGGTAAAATTTGTTTTTCTTAAAATGTGTGCATAGTTTGTTTTATATGCATACAACTTTTTAAATTTTCTTAGAATAAAAAAAAAAAGTCTTTCAATATTCACCTACGTCAACATAAGAGTTTCTTAATACCATGGAAAAGAAGATGCCTTGGGCTCATCGTTTTCTCCATTCTTGAATGGACCGGTGCAAAAATATCTCCATCGAGATTTTAATAGATCCGCTTGAGGATGGGAGATGAATATCTCCATTCTTTAATGGACCGGTGCAAAAATATCTCCATCGAGATTTTAATAGATCCGCTTGAGGATGGGAGATGAATGCTTTTTTAATTCCATTAAATACACAAACATAGATATTTGCATCAATTTTCATGAATCCATGCATTGAAACGCATCATGAAGCCAATCTAGTTGTTTGTGAATTTGCTCGCCTTGTAGAACAAATTACTAGAAATAGAAGGCGGCAACAATCTAGTTGTTTGTGAATTTGTTCGTATCTTCTCGTTTGTTTGTGAATTTGCTCGTATCTCTTCGTTTGCAATTTGTAGAGAAATGATGTGGATCACTGATAGAAGGTGATATAGCTGATGGGCGTTGGTATGGATCGTTATCTTCAAGATTGGATTCACTTGATTTATTAGAACCTTTGGTAACACAAATATCTCAACATGTTTCTCAAGGCACATCAATTTCTCAAAACATCTTTAGCAACTGCGTCCAACGTCCAAATACCTGTCACTGAGATTATTGAGGGAATTTCATTCATCCTATGGTAGATCAATGGTAAGAAGAAGTTGGGAAATTCATTCAGTAAACCCTAAGCGATATTTTCGGGAACACAATTAATGTCACAAGTTTGTTGGTTTTCTGATGGCTCTTGCTGCGGTTTGTTTCTTCGTCACTGCAGAAAATATATTGTATTTCGACTTGATCCTTCACTGTAAAATGTCACAAAGAATAGTGTGCATGGTGAGCGATTTTTCCAACGTGAAATGAATCTAGATATCAGATGAGAGTATAGGATTATTTTCAAAGCCACGGCAATGCAGCTGAAGCAACGAGAGGTAGCGGGAATGGATCTCTGACTCGGTGGGAAAAGAAAGGTCAATGAATCAGATATCGATAGAGATATATGGGCATTGGGTTTATCGATCTCCCAACCTCTCACAGATTTGGTAAAAGAGGTCGCAATAGCATCAAGGAGAAAGATTCATCCAATGTCAGCGTGATGTCCACCTTGAAAAACACGTCTCGCTTGCAAAATAGATAGAGGCAAAACGAGTTACATTATTTACCTCATAAACAACTGACGCCGCCTTGAAACTAACCATTTTATACCAACAATCGCTGATCATGTATGTTCTTCACGATGCTCAAACATGCACCCTGCAGCATCCTTCATAGATACGGATGCGATGCCACTGGTACGTGTCCCTAAAGGATGAAGAAAGCCTCTATTCTATAATTGAGGCGGGGTCACTTTTAGAAAATATGTACTCTCATTAACCTACGGTTTAATCCAACAATTTGGCATTTCTGGGTTTTTTTAAGAAAGCCATCAAAAAAATAGAAACCACAAATTATGATGGAAGAATGGAAGGACCATGTAGAAATAATTTTCAAAGATGGCTGGGCAAGCAGATCAGAACCTTGAAAAATTCAAGGTACAATGACAAATTTCATATTAAAAAAAACAATTGTATTTTAAACCAACTTGGAATTGAAAGAATGATGACCTTGCTATTGCACCTCTAAAGATGGTCGATATGCATTTTGTTGTTGTGAGAAAAATCTACCATCCAATTTGAATTACTTACCATCCATGGAAAACTACGACACTGACATCATGTCCTTAAGATCATAAGTGTTATGATATCAATGATAAAATATTCACAAGAACAACAATGAATAATACAAATATAGGTGACAATTAGAATCAATGATTTGTAAGGTAAGTCATAGGCTAACAATAAGGAGTTGATCAATCTTAATGTAGAAGATCAAAATAATCTATTTGTTTTGACTAGTGGAAAGTAGAAAATAAGCATTGTGGGATGAAGAAATCTGTCATCTTTGTGACACTAAGAAGGTTCAAGATGAAAAACATTCTCTTAGAATGCCCTCCTTATACCCATATTAACTCACAATTTCAAAATATTTGTTATAGTACCAACCTTCCTAACATTCTAAGTCATCAAATCTATGGTGATCTTGGAAAGTTTCTCTTAATACTTGTATATAATATATAAAATTTTAAAGAAATCCAAG
>ML795084.1:106994-135360 GCA_009831015.1 Picea engelmannii
GAATTTGCATCTTAGTTAGTGTTAAAATTATGTTCTTGGTATTTAAACAAGAATTAATATAATAACAAGGGAACCACTTATGATGCACCATATTTGAATAAGAGTAAAAGAAGTACTTACAAATTATAGACCCATCATCATATGTCCTTCTAAGCATGCTCCTTTCTAACATTTGGATGAGACTAATCTTTTTTAAAGAAAGCATAGTATTAGGGCAGCACAATGATATCAAATTCTCATTGGACATCTTGTGATTGGAAATGGCTCACATGTTAAGAAAAGTAAAATATATTTTAATGAAGTTTATTGGATGGCATTTACTTGCTTTAGAATGTTTGAACCCATTTACATATATGTCTTATGGAGTTGTCCCCTTCAAACCCATAATTTCCAACCATACTCTTTGATTTTCCCCATGTTCATAAAGGGGCACACATGTTGAGAAAGCATATACTATTATATGTAGGGTGATTAAGTCATGTTAATTACAAAAGGTTCCCTCTCACATGAAGTCATAAAACTTCATATCCACCTTTTAAAAATATTTATAATTGTTTATTTCACAACAATGTCAATATGAATGATTATATTAAAATATTAATCATATTTGATGAGCCCAATCAAATTCCATCCCTAAAAATTTCCACCACTTCCATGACAAACCTTATCTTAGAAAGCTCAAAAGCACAGTCCTAAAAACATACTACACAATATTAAAAGAAAGAGGTGTTAACACATAATATATGAATCAATGGTCAAGGTACATGGCCTATTACAACGAATTGTTCACGTTGCAAACCCGTCAATAGAGAATGCAATGTTAGGTGGTAGAAAATTCCCTTCTTAAAAACAATTTAGATACTAAAAACAATGTAAAATTGTAATTTCACTTGAGCTGTCAAATTTTTATAATAACAATTAGGAAATCAAATTATAATTTTACCAAAAATTAAGTTTTCCAATTCCAATAATAACTATTAGAAAGTCATAACTTCAATTAAAACATTTTATAAATTACAAAATTGTTTCACAGATAGAAATTAAATACTTATGGATTTACAAATAGCAATTAAATACTATTGTTTTATTTTTTAGGTCATTTTCCTAGTCTTTCATGGATTTATACACTCTTTTATTCTCATTGCCAAATATTTATGGAAGGAAAAATGAAATCAGCTCTTGAAATATTTTTTTATTAAAGTTGGATTTATCACCTAGAATCAAGATGAATAAAGTGTCAATATCAAATCCAAAAGAGTGTATATAAAATCTAAAAATGTGAAAATGGAATTTTCAAAGAGTTCCAAAATGCTAATTGTAATTCTGAAAATGTTAACTTTGATCCAAAAATTTTGTGGTAAATATACACATATAATGGTGACCTAAATCAAATAGACTTCAACAAGGAACATCATTTGCAAGAATCAATTAATATATCTAGTTGGGAATACAACATTTTATTTATGTAACTACATGTGACATCAAGATTAAAGAGAAGAAAATTAGAAAAAATAATTTGTCATTGCATTGAAAAGTTATACATTTCATAAATATTTCAATGAGCATATAAAAAGGTTCCATACATATAAAATAAAGATTGAGTAAGTCTATCTGTAAGGTAGCTAGAGAGGTAGTGGCGGGGCCCAGAGGGCCCATAGTGATAATAGTGGGCCTTATTTAATAATATAGTGGACCTAGTCCACCTTACATTGAATGACCTCCACTATTATCACTATGGGCCCTCTGGGCCCCCCCACTACCTCTCTAGCTACCTTACATTTAGAAAGGTAGTGGGGGGGCCAGAGGGCCCATAGTGATAATAGTGGAGGTCATTCAATGTAAGGTGGTCCACTATTATCACTATGGTCCCTCTGGGCCCCCCCACTACCTCTCTAGCTACCTTACACTATCACCATATCTTCAAGCATTGTAACTTTATATTATCATATAAATATTCACATAAAAAGGTTCCATACATATAAAATAAAGATTGAGTAAGTCTATCACCATATCTTCAAGCATTGTAACTCTATATTATCATATAAATATTCAAAAACCTCACATCCTCCTCTAAGCGAGAACATCATAGTTCACCTTCAATAGTTTTAACTCAAGCTATAGTTAAATAATGTCAATCATTGATAAAAGTTATTAAAAATGACAAGTTTAAAAATTATTTTCTCAAATAAAATCTCATACATCATCACCCTCAATTTCTTCATTATCTTGATTATGTTCCATATCCTTATGTTTTTTGTATGCTTTAAGCATTGCAAATATCTTTCCATTTAGCTTTTTATTTCTCTCCATCACAAGTTTGATGACAATGCCCATTTAATGTGATTTACATCCATGAACATCACACATAATAAGGGTTTCACCTTGGAAAGAAGTCTCAATTACACTTCTTTCCATTTAAAATAGAGAACCTTGTGGAATTTACCAAGCTACCATTGATGAAACATTTTACAAAAATATAAAAATACAATAAATGGAAATAATTATATTTTAAATTTAACTTTATTCATAACTAAAATTTTAGGAATTTAAAGATTTAAAACCAAAACCCGATATATTAGTGTTAATATCTTAAAAAATGATTGGTCGGAAATAAAGATAAAAGAGCTAAATAACCAAACAATAATACAAGGAAAACCTACAATATTAAACATGACTATATTTTTATATTCAAAATAATTCAACTGCCATCTAAAAAAGAATAATAATAAGTAACAAATGTAATATCCAAATTCCATGTAAGTAAAAAACATCTCCACTAATTTTAAGTTGGAACCAATACTTAAGTTGGAATAATAATAAGTAACAAATGTAATATATCCAAATTTCATGCAAGTAAAATATTAAATAAACAATAAGTAATTATAGCATAACCAAACAGAACATTAGTTCATAACAAGTTAACTTTTCCACTGTTTTACCATCAATTATGAGTGTAACATCATCCTCGTTACGACAACAACTCTGATAACATGTGCAACTTTTTTTTTTTGTTTAAGGTGTGTGCGCGCGTCTAAAAAGGAAACAGACACACTTGACTCTACGTCGCCACCTGACGACTAACAAGACACAACCACAATGACCACAATAAGAAGACATAAGGCGCACAACAAGTAACTACAAGCATTAAATGACCATAGACATAAGGCACACAACAAGTAACTGCAAGCATTAAACGACCATAGACATAAGGCACACAACAAGTAACTGCAAGCATTAAACAACATACTGTGTTATGTATAGTAGAAACACATATTGAAGAATCCATAGTAATAGATTTTACTATTTCTGCACAGGAAAGCAGGGCGTTTAATATTAGTTCTCTGCTTCGGAGAGAGAGAATGACAGATAGGTTCCTGGCCGACTGCTCAGGCAAAAAATAGTAATCTCTATCAGGAGGTCGCAGTGGTGGGAACTTTGCCTTCAAAGAGCCCGAGACTACTGATACGACCTTAGAGGTGTGTCGCAAGAGTGGAAACCCTGCCTTTAAAGGGCCCGAGACTCTTGATACGACATTGGATTCTTTACATAAAAATAATCACACACACAGACTTATATACAGAGCGACTAACTTTATCAATTCGAAGAGTCTGATATCATACAACTGTGAGTTTGGACAATTCCAATTATAGTACTAACCCTGAAATTAATTAACAATCTCAATACATCCTATATGTTACATATACCATAAAATTACAACCAACTTCAATTTCGAGGCACGCACCTGATCCATTAGCCAACCAACATAACTCATTTAATGATCAAGCATGCCATGTTTTAGTCATACTACATCCATACATGATAATTAGTATCATAACATAATTCTACGTTAATGAGAACATCAATACCTAAAAATTAGTACCATAGCATGCATAACATACTTGTAGCTTAATGAAAACAAAATAATCTATATAGCTTGACTTCATTTGAGAATCTCCAATGTAACATGTATTATATTGGAAGGGATAGCCATATCAATTTGAGATTAGATTGAATATAGATAAAAGATTTTGTATATTTTAATACAAGGTGATAATAAGGTCTAGTGAAAAAGAACTAGAAGGAAATAAGTATATATAATACTCACATAGAACCTTAAACTCAAATTATTAAAAATAGGATTCTTATGGCATCGTAATACATATATTTGATAGTTATGGAATTATAACTTAAAAATCTTTGATCTTGATATTTTATATATGAATTATATACGTGCTATCGGCATTAAGATTTACTGCTATAAATGGATGCATAAACTATTACCAATTTATGTTATTCATAATAATAAAGTTCAATAACATTTTTACTAAAATATCAATATCCTTACTTACCTTTTTGGGTTACTATCACATTACATTAGACTAACAATAGCATTTCCCTTTTCATAATACTAACGTTACATTATTCTTTATAATGAAAGAACAATCTTTTACAGTGGCTTTATAATTACAATCTTACCATAACAAAATATCAGAGTATCTATATATTTACAAGTCCTAAACGTACTCATGTTATCCTTAACAGTCGCAACTACACTTTAATTATAATGCCATATCGTTTCAATGATAAATATGATAAAATCACCAACAATACCTTCTGTAATTTATCAGGAATAAAAGAACTAGCGGTCAACTCAGAAAGTCCTCTGACCGCACCAAAAACCTCTTCATCGTCGCATGTCACACTCTGGCCGAGGTAGGTGGAAGAAGCTTAATTATATCATTTTCCTTTTTTTTTTTGCAAGGCGAGGGGTTCGACTTGACACAGCTGGCAGGGTTAATGGTTTTAGACATGGTGTTGCAGGGCGAACTGTAATAGTTTCAATACAGGGGCAAGGGCGACGGAATCGGATGACAGTTAGCCAGAACTCCCGGGCAACCAGAACATGAAATACAACTGAAGCACAATGATTAGATCGTGCAGAAACGTGCGGGTATTCTTTCCCCACGCACTGGAATTCCCAACCCCAATGCCGAGACTTGAAGACAAAACCATGGGGGTTCCTCCCCAAGTTGCAGAGCCATCTAACCAGGCGTGACTCCAAGGGTTCAACATAATGCTTAACACAAAAATTTACGTGCTCCGTCCAAACCATGAGAGGGTCGCACCACTTCATTAATACGATTTCTCCCCTCTGGTGGTTAAAATTTTATTCTGCAAGAAAACGGTTGAATACGCTCACCGAAACAAGGATACGTATCAACGAACCCCTGATCCTGACACTCCTCATAAAACACAACTTAATCCGTCCGGTAATAGCTGGCCTTGGTTCCAAATGTTGGAGGTTAGTCAGTTCGATGCAAAAATTCATGGTTGCAACATTCAACCGTTCTTGGTCGTGGTTTTAAAGGAGAGGGTCACAACAAACAAGGGCGGTCACCAACGCCACAGTCGGCGTCGATCCATAGTAGGAGAAGCACGAACCGTTAAATTAACACAGGTTGGTTGATTGCAGGGACCATCATTGACGAGGCAACAGTGGTGTGTCTTACAGAAGGTAGATCAACACGATCTATGCAAAAATGTTGAGCCTAAAGTAATCTCCAATGGCATAAACGAAGAGTTTTGGGTGCACAATACAGAAGGTAGACAACCCAACGATAATAATCGTTGAGTCCAAAAATCAATCCACCAGCAAAGGAGGTATTGCTGTGCAATCACCGGAATGTAAAACTCAGACACGCATTGGGAGATGACAATGCTTCAGAGAAGATCTGAATTCCCTGCTCAAGGATAGAGAAGAACAAAAACCGTACTGGTCGGCACAAGCCCTAATTAAAAACGCCCATAGTAAAGATATTTTTTTTTTTTCTTTTCTCTTAAAACGCCTAAAGAACACAATTAAGAAATTTCTGCCAAGGTAAGGGAATGCCAGAGTCAAGGACAACTTATTGAAAGGATTTGTGGGCTTATTACAGTCTAGGCGTAGATAACAACATCAAGGAACGGGATGATCCAAATACATCACATCAATCAACAGCATAAGGATTCATGTACAAAATTTAAACATTGTTTTTTCCTTTTATTCTTAAATAGCAACGCACTTGCGTACCTGTGACCACAAGTGAATAACCCAAAGATGTTATCCCGCACTTGATCTCTGTGCCACTCCCGCTTGCTGACTATTGAGACCTCACCGGTACCTCCCAACCAATCGCTATGGGTACTCTGCTTCCCCCTTATCCCCCCGAGTGGAAAAGGGGCTACACACAATCCAGATGGTCCTTCTAGCTTCCCAGCTTGCCTCACAAGGACAAGCTACCACTCCTATCCGAGATGGAAAATCCCAACTCCTCACAAGAAATCAGTCAAGTCACAAATCCAGCAACGTAATGTTACGCTAACAACCCATCCCCTTCTTCCCCATCTTCCCTTTATTTTATAGAGTTTTTAGAACCTCCCACTTTCCCTAAATCACATTTTAATTAAGTTTTAATAAAAATATTCTAAATATTCTCCTTCGCACAAGTGTCATCCATCCCCCTCTTTCCTCCAATAATTATTTTCTTTAAATTATTAATTGACTCAATTCCCTCACCCACCTAGAGTTGCTCCTAAAACTACTCCTAGGTGTTCCTAGATCCCCTTACATGTTTTAAATACTTTCCCTAAAAAAATGATGTTACTAAATTAGGTCAAATTAGAAGGTTCTTAATTGCAGATTCCTTACTATGTTGACCTTGCTTTTTACCATAAGTTCCCATCTTTCCTTTATTATGTTTCCTCCATTACTTAGTTTCCTAATTCTTATTATTCCCTTCTTTCCCATTTTATTAAAACCAAAATGGCAGTTGTGCTATTAAATCTTTCCCTTTTATTATTAATTTAATATCTTTTGTACTTTCACAAGTTAATAAATAATTTCTTCTTTGCAATTTTTAAATCCATTAGTTTTAATTAAATTATTACTCTCTTCATTTACCCCAAGAATTTTATGAAGACTAAACTATTACTTAAGTGGGTTTTTGTTTAAATTTTATTTATTTATTGGGTCTTTTTCTTAAGGTTAGACTAAAATTTTACCCTAGAGAAGTTTTAGACTTAGGACTTAGATTCTGAACTGGGCGACACTTGGTTAGGGAAGTTGTTTGAGTGTTTCTTAAGGCGTTAATGTCTTAGGGCCATCTAGGTTTGTTTCTTCATCATCATCAATGCGACGTGCCCTTCAGGACGCACTACGTGCTCCAAGTGTGTCACTCGCCTCATTGGTTTCTTTTGCGTGATGTGCCCTTCAGGATGCACCACATGCTCCAAGGGTGCCACTCGCCAACTTGACTGACTGGTAGACGTCAATAACCCCTGGAGTCAACACTCTTCCAGGTGAACTTGTGGGAGACTAAGGGCTCTAAGGAATAAGGCCCCCGCCTTATTGCGCACCCCTTAGAATCATCGTGAATGATTGTCGCACTCTACCCTCACGGCATCGTGGATCCTCTCGAACTAGGTAATCATTAACCTACAGTTCGATCCACGACGGGAGTGCTAGTAGGCTGTGGCAAGGCTATTGTCCACCCCTCTCCCTCAACCTCTCTCGAAATCGTGTGTGGCCCCTTTACTCCATATGTTAGTCTGGTCGGCAAGCTATCGTCAGCCTGCATCATCAACAATCGTGTCATAACATGTCCACATCATATCATCAAATCAATGAAATATGATGGTAAATAAATCAACCCAAATAGCACACTCCCTGACTCAATCCGGAGTCCAAGGCGTTCCATCGATGCCTCTGCATCCTCAAGGTCCAAAACCCTGCACACTCAATAAAACTGAGTCAATAGAACCTATCTATGTCAAAGATGTAAAACATCATGTCATCTATCGTAACACATCATAATCAAGGATAAATTTTTTAATATCATAAAAGTCCATATCACTTGCGAGCAAGTGTCCTCAAAGAATAAGTTTTCTCAGTGCGCCAGAGCGGGATGTTACATACACCCCCTCTTGGTCTAAACTTTGTCCCGAAGTTTCTCAGTATAGATGTCGAAATAAATGTATCATAGTATCATAAGTATATCCTTCAAACAAAAATGGAAACTGTTGGTGCATATCATATGCATCCTCCCAGGTCGTCGAGTGTGGACTATAACTGTCCCATTAGACCTTGACCTGATCTACCGTTCGACATCGTAACTATCGAACGCGATGATCTAAGATGTGGACTGGCTTAGCCGTGAGCGCTCCCTCGTCTGATACCTGCAAGGAACTCATGTCAATCACGTGTGTAGGATCACTAATATAATGTCTCAAAACTGATACATGAAAAACATCGTGCATACGCCTCAAAGAATCAGGCAAGGCTAGTCAATAGGCCACGGGCCCCTTTCTCTCCACAATATCGAAAGGTACCATGAACCTAGGAGAGAGTTTAGCTCCATTTCCAAACTTGATAGAACTCTTATGCGGTTTAACCCGCAAGAAGACTCGATCGCTGACCTCGTAACTATGGTCGAATCGGTGCGCATCGACATAACTCTTCTGTCGATCCTGCGCTTCTTTAATCCTTTGTCTTATGGTTTGCATTTTCTCTTCCACTTCTTGGATTTATTCTGGTTCCACCAGGACCCTATCCTCAAGCCGATCCCAACTCAAGGGCATCCAACATCGTCGCCCATAAAGAAACTCTAAATGCACCATCTTAATGGTGCTCTGCTAACTGTTGTTTGTAAACGAACTCTACTAGAGGCAAGAATTCCTCCCAACTCTTTTGTTGGTCCATCACATACATGCGCAACATGTCTTCCAAGGTTTAGTTCATTCATTCTGGCTGTCCGTCTGTCTCTGGGTGATATGCAGTACTAAATTTAATTTGGGTCCCCAAGGCCTCTTGGAAACTCATCCAAAATCATCCAGTAAACACCGATCCTCGATCGGATATAATCTTCTTAGGCATGCCATGCAACCTTACAATCTCACTGATGAAAACTCTCACTATGTCAGGTGCCTAATATGTCGTACGCACAGGAATAAAGTGAGCACTCTTCGTCCGAGTGTCTACTACTACAAAAATCGAGTCGTGTCTCCTTGCTGTCAGTGGAAATCCAACAATAAAATCCATCGAAATAACTTCCCATTTCGATTCCCAAATGGCGTGTGGTTGAAGTAATCCTGTCGGGTGTCTATGTTCATCCTTTACCTGCTAACACTCTAGACATCTAGCCATAAAGTTGACTATGTCGGCCTTCATTCCCTTCCAGAAGAATAAGGGTTTAAGGTCTGCCCTCATCTTTGTGACTCATGGGTGAGCCATGTAAACTGCTTTATGAGCCTCGCTCAGGATCAACATCCTCAACTCGTCATTTGGCGGTACATAAATCCGACCTCTAAACCTCAATAAGCCATTGCTATCAAAAGAAAATCACTCATATCGTGGTACCATCATTGTGTTTTTTCCGAAAAAACCCTCGACCTCCTTGTACCATTAGTCATCATGCTATAAAGTGAGAATTTTCTCACGTAAGTTCATCTGAAGAGGCAAGACCGAGAAGATGCGTGGTCTCTGACTCAAAGCATCTGCCACTCGGTTCACTGTTCCCTTTATGTAAGTAATCTTGAAGTCATACTCGCTAAGAAATTCTGACCAACGTCGTTGTCACGCGTTCAGGTCACTTTGCGTAAAAATGTGTTGTAGTCCACAATGATCAGTCTTTAGTTCAAATTTTTGTCCAACCAGGTAGTGTCTCCAAACCTTCAAGGCATATACGATGGCTAATAACTCCAAATCGTGCATCGCGTAGTTCTCCTCATGCCTTCTCAGTTTCCTCGAAATGTAAGAAATCACTCGTCCGTCTTGCATCAAGACTCCGCCTAAACCTTCCTGGGATGCGTCTGTGCATACCTAGAAGTCTGCATCCATGTCAGGGACCTTTAGTATCGGTGTTGTGGTCAACAACTCTTTAAGCCTTCGAAATGCTTCTGCGCATTTCTCGATCCAAACAAACTTCTTGTTTTTCTTCTACAATTCCGTGATTGGATTTTCTATCTTCGAGAATCCATGGACAAACCGTCGATAGTATCCTGCTAAACCCATAAATCTATGCACTTCTATGACATTCATCAGCTCAGTCCATTCCATAATAGCCTCGACCTTGGTTGGATCCATGGAGATACCTTCGTCGGAGATGACATGCCCTAGGTAGTGAATCCTTGATTTATAAAAAGAGCATTTGGAAAACTTCCCATACAACTTGTGCTCTTGCAGACACTGTAGCACCAAGCGCAAGTGCTCGTCATGCTCCTCCATTGTCCGAGAGTAGATCAAAATATCATCAATGAATACTTGGACGAACTTTTCCAAGTACTCGCGGAACACCCCATTCATCAAACTCATAAATACCCCTGGGTTGTTTGTGAGTCCATAAGGTAAAATAGTAAACTCGTAATGTCCAAATCTCGTCTTAAAGGCTATTTTAGGGACATCATCCTCCTTGATCCGCAACTGGTGATACCCTGATCGTAAATCAATCTTGGAGAACACCGTCACACCCTTCATTTGATCGAATAGATCATCAATTCTCGACAAGGGATACTGATTCTTGATCATAGCCTTATTCAGTTGACGGTAGTCAATGCAAAGCCTCCACGATCCATCCTTCTTCTGAATGAAGATAACTGGTGCACCCCATGGTGACACACTAGGGAGTATTAGTCCCAGGTCCAACAACTCCTTCAGTTGCATTTTCAACTCTTGCAACTCTGGGGTCGACATCTGATAAGGCGTTCTTACTATCGGTTCAGTCCCTGATTTTAGGTCTATGGTAAACTCCAATTCCCTCTCCAGCGGCATCCCTGGTAACTCCTCCGGGAACATGTCTGCAAACTCTCTCACCACAGGAAGGTGTTCTATACCTTTCGCTACTCCCTTATCGTTTAGTGCAAGGATCGCATAAAGCTTGTACCCATTGCGTATACTCTTTCGTAACTGTAAGGAAGAGACGAACCTCAGGGATACTCCCTAGTTTCGTCCTACAATCACACATCTCTGTCCTTCATCATCAACCAAGCTCAAACATTTTGTCTTACTGTTGAGTATCGCCTCATGCAATTCCAACCAATCCATACCAATCACGACGTCATAAGATCCTAGGATCGTGACGTACAAGTTGACCTTCATGAAAAACTCTCCCAGGTTAAGGGCACAGCCCGTAACCTTTCCTCCAATCATCTGTTTGGCTCCCAAAGCCATCTCTACGAAGCTAAACTCGTCCTATTCGACTGCCTTTACTTTAATCCTTTTTAGGATTGCACCATAAATGAAACTCTCAGTAGCACCTGGGTCTATCAAAATACTAAGGGTCTGGTCAGCGACAGTACCTGTCGTCTCGAGAACAGTCGACTGGTGCTCTTCCTGGCAGTTATTCACGCTGCATAAATCCAATAGGCCTTGCCCATATCTCCCACTGTAGTGGGTCTGGCTGATCCGAACGCTCTGGTCCTCTCCATAGGATAGTTGTGCTGGTAGTGTGGCTCCCCACACATCCAACACCCCTTCTTCAACCTAGTAGTCCTGGTACCTGAAGTAGAAGATGATGGCCCACCGGCCTGGAACCCAGGTTTGTTCTGCTGAACAGGCCGAAACTTTTGTTGCTGCTGCAGGCAACGTTGTTGTTGATGCTGTGTTCCCCGATAAGGTGTCTGCTGTTGAGGCGACGGTCGTTGGGGTGTAGTGAAAGTGGATCCTCTATGGAAGCCACGATATCCCGGTGTATGTCTCGTTGGTGTCTGATGCTGCGGTGTACCAGATGAACCCTGCCCTGCTAGTCTCGCTGGAGTCCTGCTCTGACCACCACTAATAAGCTCCTCCTCTACTATGAGCGACTTTTGGACAGCGTCGTGCAAGGTTTGAGGCATCAAGATCCTAACCTTTGCACGTAGGCTGTCGTTAAGCCCAAACACAAACCTGTTGGCCTCGAGCTTCTCAGTGTTAAGGTGAGGAGCATATCGGAGCAGCTCCATAAAAAATGCCTCGTACTCGGGCACCATACGACCTCCCTGTTGTAATGCATTGAACTCATTGAGTTGACGCTCAATGAATTCCTCTGAAAGGTACCTCCCTTAGAACCGTTCCTCGAAAAGTTCCCATGACATGTCTTCAACGACCATGTTCAGTTGCGGCATGAGCGTCTTCCACCATAGAAGAGTGCTCCCCTTCAGTTGAAAGACCGCCATTCGGACCTTCATGTTGGAGGTATAATCATGAAGTGTGAATCACATCGCCATATTCTCCAACCATGCCTCGACAGCGGTGCCATCCGGGGCACCAAAGAACTTGGGAAATTTAACCTTCTCGAGTTCACAGTGAATGCTACCAGTAATGGCCAGTGCGCACAGCGGAACCTTAGCAGGTGACGGTGCCCTGGCCTCGTCTCTATCCAATCGGCTGATCAATACCTCAAACATGCACTGAAAATACCTCATCATACCGACCACATCTGCAACTTCTATATGATCCTATCCGAGAACCTGATCACCTCCCCGGGGGTAATACCCCTCAGGCGTGGATGCTACTGGAGGCGTCACGCCTCCTCCCCTAGCACCCCATCGTCTTCCTCCGCAGCATCCTCTAACCATGATGACCTGTACGCACATAATCAACTCGATCAACAACAGTATAATCAAATCTAATCATGTCAACGAAATCCGTAGTGAATCCCAAGTCGCGGGTCGAACCATCTCTAATACCATATGTAACATCCTCCTTGTTACGACAACAACTCTGATAACAGGTGCAATTTTTTTTTTTGTTTAAGGTGTGTGCGCGCGTGTAAAAAGGAAACAGACACACTTGACTCTACGTCATCACCCGACGACTAACAAGATGAAACCACGATGATCACAACAAGAACACATAAGGCGCACAACAAGTAACTGCAAGCATTAAACGACCATAGACATAAGGCACACAACAAGTAACTACAAGCATTAAACGACCATATACATAAGGTGCACGACAAGTAACTGCAAGCATTAAATGACATATTGTGTTATGTATAATACAAACACAGATGGAAGAATCCATAGTAGTATATTTTACTATTTCTGCACAGGAAAGCAGGACGTTTAATCTTAGTTCTCTGCTCCAGAGAGAGAGAATGTCAGATAGGCTCCTGGCCAACTGCTCAGGCAGAAACTAGTAATCTCTGTCAGGAGGTCACAGTGGTGGGAACTCTACCTTGAAAGAGCCTGAGACTACTAATATGACCTTAGAGGTGTGTCGCAAGAGTGGAAACCCTGCCTTTAAAGGGCCCGAGACTCTTGATATGGCATTGGATTCTTTACACAAAAATAATCACACACATAGACTTATATACAGAGCCAATAACTTTATCAATTCGAAGAGTCTAATATCATACAAATGTGAGTTTGGACAATTCCAATTATAGTACTAACCCTGAAATTAATTAACAATCTCAATACATCTTATATGTTACTGATCAAAATCTGGACCAGGGGTCAAATTTTAGCTCAAAAATCAACGTTCTCAGAATGGCCTCAAAATGAACAAGAGAATAGACCTCATCGTCACAAACCCAACGCAACTCGTTTCATCTCAAATGGACATCGGGAGTGAGAGATACCACGATCTGTTTGAATCATCAAATAGGTAAAAATAAGACGTTGACTAGGTAGTTCGTACAGTCCGTATGGATGTTGACGTGGCATGACCGTATGCTGACATGGTGTCTGTACGATGACATGGAAGAGGTGACATGGTAGTTTTGGATTGGCTGACATCTGGGCAAATCGTGTTGTGACAAGTGGCATCATTTTTGGCAAATGGTGTGGTGCCACGTGGCCCAGCCATGGGCTGCCACGTGGCACCCCTTTATTTGTCTTTTGGTTTGTAAAATTGTATTGGAGTCCATAGGGTTCGACCCCCAAACCTCCCCACCAGCGTATGCTTTAACAAAGTCCACGTTACCATTGCGCCACACATTATTGCTTGTTTAATATATGTAAAGCAATATATTTAAATTTATTTCATATGACCGTTGGAGCGGGGGTCTGAGCTGGGGCTTAGCCCCAGCCCCCGGTCACATTTATTTTACATATGCCCATAACCATCGATGGTGTGCGGGGTTTTAAATATGTGGCCCGTGGTCCTATGTGTTACGCCATGCTACCACAATCGGAGTGCGGGGGGGCTTAAAACTGTTTAGCCATTTTTCTTATGCGCGTGGTCATATTATGACCCACATGCCCGAGTTCTAGGCAGTTAGGGGATGAAGGCACCCTAACCATCCTACAGTTTGCACAGTTATTTAGTTGTGCACATGTTTTGGGTTTTCACGCTATATATTGCGTGTGTGCCAGGTTCCTTCAAGAAGGGTGCATTTTGGCGAACCAGAGACAACAAGCTTGAAGGAGGAAAATGGCAGGAGGCCTATCTTCCTCATCTTTTGGCCGATTGAGGTGTCGTAAAAGCCCAGATAGGGGTTTTGGGACGTCTTGAATCCATTGGCACTGTTATCATGGCCATTTGAGGACTTATTTTGTAGGATTTTAGCCATTGAAGTTTCAGCAAGCTCTAGGGAGCTTGAAGCCCTCATTGATTGAGGACATGGTTTGGTAAGCCTATGCTTGTTTTCTGTGATTGAATAATCATTTTTAGCTAATTGTTATGCTTTGAACACATTGGGACAGGTTTCAGAGGCTTTTGAGGACATTTACAGGTGTTTTTTTCCAAAGAGAAGCTCAGGGAAGCTTATGGCCACATGTAGAAGAGGTCATGCCCGGATGAGCCATGATCCATTTTCAGAATTCTATTAGTCATTTTTGGGGTTTTTATGTGTTCTGATCTCAATGGTACAGTTTGTTTTTCCATTGGAGTTGAGAAGCATCTTGTAAAATAACTTTTTACTAATTAATCCCAGAGATCCAAGTCCATTGATGGAGGCTCAAGGAGATGTAGCCCGGAGGGGGGTGAACTTCTTTATCAACTTGTTCTTGTTGTGAGTTTGATGGTTTATTTGATGCAAGTTGTGTTGTTGTGTATTTGTTGAAAGTACATATTTAACCATCTAAAAGAACAATTTCTCGCACATAAGCATTTACAAGAAGATACATAAGTTTGGCACATAATTTATCTTGCATATATTTTAACACATGAAGCAAGGTCCTATAAAGTTTATTTTAATGAAGTAGAGGGTGCTTGCATAGCATAACAAGTCAGCCTTCTATTTTCAGATTAGGTGGTATCAGAGCATAGTTTGTTTTGCTCATGTGTTTTCCATTGATAGCTTGAGATTTAGCTATTGGTTTTTGTGCAAGTTTTGTGTTGAAGTTGGATATCTTCCAAGGATGGATAAAGCTTCAAGCATTGATAGTTCTCATACATTTTCATTATCTAAATTCTTTGACAAAGAAGAGATTCTAACCATGAGATATTTGATGAAAGAGATGTGTGAAGACAGAAATGTGAACATTTCCCTTGAAGAGCAGTTGATGGCCATGAAGCAGGAGAAAGAACAGCTTCTTGAAAGGTTGCATGAGATGGAGATTCAACTCCATGAGGAAAAGGAAACCCTTACCAAATACATGCATGAACATGAGGTATCCAATGTTAGTTTATCTTCTAATTCCTCTCAAGATGAATGTTTTGGAGTTTTTGAAAATCACACAAGAGGAATAGGGTCCAAGTTGTTGTTAAAAATGGGTTATGAAGGTAGAGGTTTGGGCAAGCATGCATAAGGCATTGTTGAGCCTATGATTGTTGAAGAAAGACCCAAGTATTGTGGTATTGGATATGAATGAAGAGATGGAGCAAATTCCAAAGTCGAGGAGACAGGGGAAAAAGTTCTAAGAACAAACTTTGTTCTAAGTTCACCTCCTCAAGAAGGCTTTAAAGGTGAAAGTTCAAGAACTTTTGTTGTAAGTTCAATCCCTCTAGCATGCAAGGCTTGTGTTCAAGATGAATGAGAATGTGTGAAATAAGAAAGTTGTGACAGTGATGAGGACAAGAACACTGTTGTTGGTCTTCAAATGAGAGCTTGTAACTCTTCAAATTCACCTCCTCAAAGAG
Source organism: Picea engelmannii (assembly GCA_009831015.1). Taxonomy (NCBI): domain Eukaryota; kingdom Viridiplantae; phylum Streptophyta; class Pinopsida; order Pinales; family Pinaceae; genus Picea; species Picea engelmannii. The sequence goes on from ML795084.1 coordinate 123,034, forward strand.
GCGATAAAGGTGAATGTTCAAGGTATAATTATGCTTATCATTCAGTTGCTTTTGATTATGTTAAGCATGAAAAATTTATATGTAAAAATGGAAGAAAGAATCCATGTACATATTGTGGTTTGTATAACCATCATGTTTCAAAATGTTGGAAAAGATTAACCGCTTTCAGGAAATTGTCCAAGCAAATACAACGTGAAAAAAGGATGCAAAAGATTTGCACTCATTTTCAGAAGCAGGGTCATCTCATTGATCAATGTTGGACGTTGCATCCAACCACTCATCCACAGCACAAGAAGCAGTTGGATAAAGAGATTGGAAAGAATGGAAGAGGAGATTCCATCATCAATGTGAGTCAAGATGATTCACAAGAGGACGATTTTCAGCAGAAAAAGTCACCGTTGAGTTGGCTTGGTAAGAAATGGTTGGATTTCTTGAGCAAGTAAAGCTTTCATTTTCTGTTGTAAATGCACTTTTCAGCCTTCTGTGTGCATTTATGTTGAGAGTATGATAAGTTGCAGCAGTTTATCATAACTTGTATGATGCAAGTTGCATGTGAATGCAATTCGTTTGAAGGTATTCTTGTTGTTGCATAACTTCGGCAGGAGGATGTAAGAGATGGATATGATGTTCGCTTGTTACAACCATGTATTTTTTTCATTTCAACTCTTATGTACCCATATGTTTTGGGTTTTGTACTTATGTTTGTACCGAAAGAAGAGTTGAAGAGTCATGCACATGCAATTGTTTTTGTGTATGTGTAAGCAGTAAACTGGTGATAGTTCATCATGATTGTAACATGATTGTGTATCATGTTTTTTCGACTTGTTTGGGAAGGTCGATATGTTTCAAATGAGTTTCAACTAGTGTCGATGATGGTCTGACGACTATGTTGTGTCGATCGTGTTGTTCGACTTCTGTTTAGTAGATGGTGTTTATTGACTTGAAAGTTGATTTTGAGTACACTAAGATGCAGGAAAACACCATGTTCTTTAATGAAGTACAGGATGCGACAGTTTGTTTGAAGAAAAAGACTATATTCGCATCATTTTTTAGTCTTGTAAAATTTATTTTTAAGATTGATGGTTTTCTTGGCTTGTGACAAGATGTCACAGGAAATTTTTTGCAGCCATTGGAGAGTTGATTGTGTTGACGCTAAAGATTTCACAAGAGGGACTTGATTCTCAGTGGGAAGGTTGGCAGTCTTCCAAGCACAGACAGAATAGTGGGTCAGCAGCAGCCAGAGAACAGTGGTTTAGGGACATAGTCAGTTGCAGTGCACGGCATGTCAAATTATTCAGGTGATTGTCGAAAATAATTTTCAAGTAGAATCAATTGATAGAACTTGAAAATAGATAGATAATCATAAGCTTTTGTGGGTCCAAAATCCTTTTAGTGGGAAGGTGTGATCAAAATCTGGACCAGGGGTCAAATTTTAGCTCAAAAATCAATGTTCTTGGAATGGCCTCAAAACAAACAGGAGCATATCCCTCATCGTCACAAACCCAACGCAACTTGTTTCATCTCAAACAAACATTAGGAGCGAGAGATATCGCGATCTGTTTGAATCATCAAACAGGTAAAAAAAAGACGCTGACGCGGTAGTCCGTACGGATGCTGACGTGGCATGACCGTACGCTGACGTGGTGGCCATATGATGACATGGAAGAGGTGACATGGCAGTTTTGGATTGGCTAACATCTGGGAGAATCATGTTGTGACACGTGGCATCATTTTCGGTAAATGGTGTGGTGCCACGTGGCCCAGCCATGGGCTGCCGCGTGGCACCCCTTTATTTGGCTTTTGGTTTGTAAAATTGCATTGGAGTCCATGGGGTTCAACCCCCAGACCTCCCCACTGGCGTACACTTTAACAAAGTCCACGTTAGCAATGCGCCACACATTATTTCTTGTTTAATATATGTAAAGCAATATATTTAAATTTATTTTATATGACCGTTGGAGAGGGGGTCCGGGCTGGGGCTTAGCCCCAGCCCCCAGTCACATTTATTTTACATATTCCCATAACCATCGATAGTGCGCGGGGTTTTAAATATGTGTCCCGTGGTCCTATGTGTTACGCCATGCGACCACAACCAGAGCGGGACAGGGGGGGGGGGGGTTAAAACCGTTTAGCCCTTTTTCTTATGCGTGTGGTCATATTATGACCCACATGCCCGAGTTCTAGGCGGTTAGGGGTTGGAGGCGCCCTAACCATCCTACAGTTTGCACAGTTATTTAGTTGTGCACATGTGTTGGGTTTTCACGCTATATATTGCGTGTGTGTCAGGTTCCTTCAAGAAGGGTGCATTTTGGCGAACCAGAGATAGCAAGCTTGAAGGAGGAAAATGGCAGGAGGCCTATCTTCCTCATCTTTTGGCCGATTGAGGTGCCATAAAAGCCCAGCTAGGGGTTTTGGGACGTCTTGAATCCATTGGCACTATTATCAAGGCCATTTGAAGAATTCTTTTGTAGGATTTTATCCATTGAAGTTTCATCAAGCTCTAGGGAGCTTGAAGCCCTCATTGATTAAGGACATGGTTTGGTGAGCCTATGCTTGTTTTCTGTGATTGAATAATCATTTTTGGCTAATTGTTATTCTCTGAACACATTGGGATAGGTTTCAGAGGCTTTTGAGGACTTTTACATGTGTTTTTTCCAAAGAGAATCTGAGGGAAGCTTATGGCCACATGTAGAAGAGGTAATGCCCAGATGAGCCATGATCCGTTTTCAGAATTCTATTAGTCATTTTTGGGGTTTTTATGTGTTATGATATCAATGGTACAATGTGTTTTTCCATTGGAGTTGAGAAGCATCTTGTAAAATAACTTTTGACTAATTAATCCCAGAGAGCCAAGTCCATTGATGGAGGCTCAAGGAGATGTAGCCCAGAGGGGGGTGAATTCCTTTATCAGCCTGCTCTTGTTGTGAGTTTGATGGTTTATTTGCTGCAAGTTGTGTTGCTGTGTATTTGTTTAAAGTACATATTTAACCATCTAAAAGAACAATTTCTCACACATAAGCATTTACAAGAAGATACATAAGTTTGGCACATAATTTATCTTGCATATATTTTAACACATGAAGCAAGGTCCTGTAAAGTTTATTTTAATGAAGTAGAGGGTGCTTGCATAGAATAACAATTCAGCCTTCTATTTTCAGATCAGTTACATATACCATAAAATTACAACTAACTACAATGTCGAGGCACGCACCTGATCCATTATCCAACCAACATAACTCATTTAATGATCAAGCATGCCATGTTTTAGTCATACTACATCCATACATGATAATTAGTATCATAACATAATTCTAGGTTAATGAGAACATCAATACCTAAAAATTAGTACCATAGCATGCATAACATACTTGTAGCTTAATGAAAACAAAATAATCTATATAGCTTGACTTCATTTGAGAATCCCCAATGTAACATGTATTATATTGGAAGGGATAGCCATATCAATTTGAGATTAGATTGAAAATAGATAAAAGATTTTGTATATTTTAATACAAGGTGATAATAAGGTCTAGTGAAAAAGAACTAGAAGGAAATAAGTATATATAATACTCACATGGAACCTTAAACTCAAATTATTAAAAATAGGATTCTTATGCCATCATAATACATATATTTCATAGTTATGGAATTATAACTTAAAAATATTTGATCTTGACATTTTATATATGAATTATATACATGCTATCAGCATTAAGATTTACTGCTATGAACGGATGCCATAAACTGTTACCAATTTATGTTATTCATAATAATAAAGTTCAGTAACATTTTTACTAAAATATCAATATCCTTACTTACCTTTTTGGGTTACTATCACATTACATTAGACTAACAATAGCATTTCCCTTTTCATAATACTAACGTTACATTATGCTTTATAATGCAAGAAAAATCTTTTACAGTGGCTTTATAATTACAATCTTACCATAACAAAATATCAGAGTATTTATATATTTACAAGTCCTAAAAGTACTCATGTTATCCTTAACAGTCGCAACTACACTTTAATTATAATGTCATCTCGTTTCAATGATAAATATGATAAAATCACCAACAGTACCTTCTGTAATTTATCAGGATTAAAAGAACTAGCGGTCAACTCAGAAAGTCCTCTGACCATGCCAAAAACCTCTTCATCCTCACATGTCACGCTCTGGCCAAGGTAGGTGGAAGAAGCTTAATTAGATCCTTTTCCTTTTTTTTTTGCAAGGCGAGGGATTCAACTTGACACAGCTGGCAGGGTTAACGGATTTAGACTTGGTGTTGCTGGGTGAACTGTAATAGTTTCAATACAGGGGCAAGGGTAACGGAATCAGATGACAATTATCCAGAACTCGCAGGCAACCAAAACATGAAATACAACCGAAGCACAGTGATTAGATCGTGCGGAAATGTGTGGGTATTCTTGCCCCATGCATAGGAATTCCCAACCCCAGTGCCGAGACTTGAAGATGAAACCATGGGGTTCCTCCCCAAGTCGTAGAGCCGTCTAACCAGGTGCGACTCCAAGGGTTCAACATAATACTTAACATAAAAATTTATGTGCTTCGTCCAAACCGTGCGAGGGTCGCATTGCTTCATTAATATGATTTCTCCCCTCTGGTGGTTAAACTTTTATTCTGCAAGCAAACGGTTGAATACGCTCACCGAAACAAGGAAACGTATCAACGAACCCCTGATCCCGACACTCCTTGTAAAACACAACTTGATCCGTCCGGTAATGGTTGGCCTTGGTTCCAAATGTTGGAGGTTAGTCAGTTCGATGAAAAAATTCTGGGTTGCAGCATTCAACCGTTCCTGGTCATGGTTTTAAAGGAGAGGGTCACAGCAAACAACGGCAGTCACCAATGCCACAGTCGGTGTCAATCCACCGTATTATAAGAACGAACCATTAAATTAACACAGGTTGGTTGACTGCGGGGACCATCATTGACGAGGCAACAGTGGTGCGTCTTACAGAAGGTAGATCAACATGATCGATGCAAAAACGCTGAGCCTAAGGGAATCTCTAATGGCATAAACGAAGAGTTTGGGGTGCATAATACAAAAGGTAGACAACCCAACGATAATAATCGGTGAGCCCAAAAATCAATCCACCAGCAAAGGAGGTATCGTTGTGCAATCACCAGAATGTAAAACTTAGACACCTATTGGGAGATGACAATGCTTCAGAGCAGATCTGAATTCCATGCTCAAGGATCTAGAAGAACAAAAACACTACTGGTCGGCACAAGCCCTAATTAAAAACGCCCACAGTAAAGTTTTTTTTTTTCTTTTCTTTTAAAACGCCTAAAGAACATCATTAAGAAATTGCCGCCAAGGTAAGGGAATGCCAGAGTCAAGGAACACTTATCGAAAGGATTTGTGGGCTTATTAAATTCTAGGCGCAGATAACAACATCAAGGAACGGTATGATCCAAATATATCACATCAATCAACAATATAAGGATTCATGTACAAAATTTAAACAATTTTTTTTTTCCTTTTATTCTTAAAGAGCAACGCACTTGCGTACCTGTGACCATAGGTGAATAACCCGAAGATACTATCCCTCACTTGAGCTCTGTGTTTCTCCCGCTTGTTGACCATCGAGACCTCACCGGTACCTCCCAACCAATCGCTAGGGGTACTCTGCTTCCCCCTTAGCCCCTCGAGCCGCAAAGGGGCCACACACAATCTAGATGGTCCATATAGCTTCCCAAATCGCCTCACAAGGCCGAGCTACCACTCCTATCCGAGATGGAAAATCCCAACTCCTCACAAGAAATCAGTCAAGTCACAAATCCGACAGCGTAACGTTATGCTAACATCCCATCCCTTTCTTTCCCTTCTTCCCTTTATTTTATAGAGTTTTTAGAACCTCCCACTTTCCCTAAATCACATTTTAATTAAGTTTTAATAAAAATATTCTAAATATTCTCCTTCGCACAAGTGTCGTCCATCCCCCTCTTTCCTCCAATAATTATTTTCTTTAAATTATTAATTGACTCAATTCCCTCATCCACCTAGAGTTGCTCCTAAAATTACTCCTAGGTGTTCCTAGATCACCTTACATGTTTTAAATACTTTCCCTAAAAAAATAATGTTACTAAATTAGCTCAAATTAGAAGGTTCTTAATTGCAGATTCCTTACTATGTTGACCTCGCTTTTTACCATAAGTTCCCATCTTTCCTTTATTATGTTTCCTCCATTAATTAGTTTCCTAATTCTTATTATTCCCTTCTTTCCCCTTTTATTAAAGCCAAAATGGCAGTTGCGCTATTAAATCTTTCCCTTTTATTAATAATTTAATATCTTTTGTACTTTCACAAGTTAATAAATAATTTCTTCTTTGCAATTTTTAAATCGATTATTTTTAATTAAATTCTTACTCTCTTCATTTACCCTAAGAATTTTATGAAGACTAAACTATTACTTAAGTGGGTTTTTGTTTAAATTTTATTTATTTATTTATTTTTATTTTTTTGGGGTCTTTTTCTTAAGGTTAGACTAAAATTTTACCCTAGAGAAGTTTTAGACTTAGGACTTAGATTCTGAACTGGGCGACACTTGGTTAGGGAAGTTGTTTGAGTATTTCTTAAGGCGTTAATGTCTTAGGGCCATCTAGGTTTGTTTCTTCATTATCATCAACGTGACGTGCCCTTCAGAACGCATTACGTGCTCCAAGGGTGCCACTCGTCTCGTTCATTTTTTTTGCGCGACGTGCCCTTCAGGATGCACCACATGCTCCAAGGGTGCCACTCGCTTATTTTGTTTCTTTTGCATGACATGCCCTTTAGGATGCACCACATGCTCCAAGGGTGCCACTCACCAACTTGACTGATTGGTAGACGTCAATAACCCATGGAGTCAACACTCCTCCAGTTGAACTTGTGGGAGACTAAGGGCTCTAAGGAATAAGGCCCCCGCCTTATTGCATGCCCTTTAGAATCATCGTGAGCGACTGTCGTAGTCTACCCTCACGACATTGTGGATCCTCTCAAACTAGGTAATCGTTAACCTATAGTTTGAGCCATGCTGGGAGTGCTAGTAGGTTGTGGTAGAGCTGTTGTCCACCCCTCTCCCTCAACCTCTTTGGAAATCATGTGTGGCCCCTTTACTCCATATTGAGTCTGGTCGGCAAGCTATCATCAGCCTACATCATCAACAATCGTGTCAAAACATGTCCACATTATATCATCAAATCAATGAAATATCACAGTAAATAAATCAACCCAAATAGCACACTCCCTGACTCAATTCGGAGTCCAAGGGGTTCCATCGATGCCTTTGCATCCTCAAGGTCCAAAATCCTGCACACTCAATAAACTTGAGTCAATAGCACCTATCTATGTCAAATATGTAAAACATCATGTCATCTATCATAACACATCATAATCAAGGATAAATGTTTTAATATCATAAAAGTCTAGATCACTTGCGAGCAAGTGTCCTCAAAGAATAAGTTTTCTCAGTGCGCCAGAGCGGGATGTTACAATGAGAAATCAAATATATACATGAGACAAATTGCTATTTTGAATTCCAAAATTATGATATATATATATAATAAAAGTCTGAATAGTAACACTGTAAAATACATAAGCTCCACATCCATTTTAGGATGATAACATGGAATAAAGACATTTAACTCCAAAATTCTGGACTCTAAGACATCGCTTTAAGATAGATGACTTCATACATGAAATTCAAACCTGCAAAAAAACATATTTCAAAAATAAAAAAATTACAATTCAAACATGTGAAATAATACAGAATTCAAAAATTGTAATTAAAATAAAATTGACATCTATTTTGTGATGTTATTGTGTTCTTGGTAAAACAATTGTGTGTTAGAGTTAGAGTTAGATAATAATGAAAATAAATATAGAATTGTGTATGAAGATAATTCACAAATTTCCATGTATTAAGCCATTCTTCCAAAGAAATACTTATCTCCTTGTGCATAAAGTCCAAAATCCTTTCGGAAATTCTCCTTGTGGATAAAGTCCCAAATCCTTAGAGACGTAATTCTCATCCCAAGTGTTGTTATTTGATCATATTTACACAGATCAATAAAATACTAATCTCCTTGGCAGTTAAATATTTCTCATCTTCGTCTGTAGTGGTTATATAATCAAATTTCACGATGCCCTTTCAAACTAAAGGACGAGCATAAATCTCCATATTAAGCAATTCTTCCAAAAAACTACTTATTATCTAAAAAATTTCAGAAATCTTCATTTGAAATACCATTCTTCTAAAAAATACTTATCTTCTCTTTCTTCGATGGAATAGATGTTCTCATATAATACTACGCCAATTTTGGACAAGAAAGCAATGACTGCAATCGAGGAAAATTTAAAAACTTTCTCTTTTCTGATGTGGGATAAAATCTGTTTTCAAATATTCAAACATATTCAAGTTCAAAATTAGGTGTTCATCATGATATAACCTTAAATAAGTTTGAGTGTACACCATTTAAGAATCTGTTCTCAAATATTCAAACATCTTCAAGTTCAAAATTAGGTGTTCATCATCATCTAACCTTAAATAAGTTTGAGTGTACACCATTTAAGACAATGACAAACTTATCTAGGGATTCTATATAATTCAAAATAATTGAGGAAAGGATAAAAACTATAAATTTGAGAAAACAAAAATTTCATAAAAGTCAAGAATGTACATTTATGAATCATCTTGAATGGACACATCCTTTCCTAATCTGGTTGCTTCCTCAATCCCAAACTCTCTTCCGAACACACTCTCATGTACTCTTTTCTCCACATTAGCCTATATAACACATTTCAAATTTGAAAATTTAATAAATTATATTCAAATGATTATATAACACATTAAATTTAAATGATTTTAAGACATTAAATGATACCTGTGAACTCCCACCGACTTCAAACTCTCCCAATGAGAATTGAGACAAGCCAGCCCAAGTACTAGGAGATGGAATAGATGGAATAGAGAGTTTTGAACAACACAACTAAGAACTAAATCAAGGATTCAACGTGTTCACAATTATACAAAATTATAAATGTTGTTAAACTCTTATTCAAAAGAGTGGAGATTGAACAACTATTAGAAAAAACAGACCTAATTCAATCCATTCAAATTCAAACTTGTCGAATCAAGTCCCCTACCAAATGGAGATTCGTTTAACATATCTCCAAACTACGATTAATGGCAAGAAGAACTCGATTATTTCTATAGAAACAAGGATATATATATATCTAGAACTCGAAATAAACTATCATAAAATGCGTCAAAATTTGTCTAAATAGATCACATACCAATCTGCGATTCGGGTCATCATTCTGAATGACCTTCTTCCAACCATCCCAACAAAATTTGGCATACTCCAAAACTTCTTCTGCTGACATTGCATCTAAGTCTGCATTTGTTTTATCAACAAATGTGGCCCGAGAATTTTCCTTTGCTCGCTGACGCTTCATGCCAACATCAACACCATAGAACATAGCTTCCAAATTTCCCCCGATTGTAGTCCTGGCCTCTTTGCCAACTTCTGATGTAGACTGGAACTCTGAAAGTGATGCAAATGCCCCTTTTGGGTGAGGTACTAAAGGTTGTGGAGGCCTTGGTAATGCTCCACTTCGATATGCCCCTTTGTGATTATATGTACGTCCTTTACCAGTACCATAATAATTGGATGGTAGACTGGTATAATCCGGGTGCATGTGCAAGAAAAACTCCGCAAAAAAATGTCTTGCAAAATAGTGTGGAACCTCATCGTTCCATGACAATTTCCCATATGCGGCCAAAAATCTGTTATACAGATGTCCGACAAAGTGGGGATGCTTAAAATATTGCACCTTCAACATTTTACGCTTTGGACCCTCTTTGAAATTGAACATGAAGATGACATCTTCTTTTGAAACTCTGTTTTTTACTGTATCCCATTTATCATGACCCATCACCTCTGGCTTTCGCCACCTCATTAGATCGACAAAACTGTTTTTTCAGTGAATGCAAAACAATTTGCAAACTTTGTTTGCTCTCCAAAGGAAGTTCCAAGACCGCCAAATCATTTTCCAACCTCTTTTTAACACCTGAGCATCGCTCAAGCGTCATTGCTTTTGTATTCCCTTCCCAGGGAAGTTCATCACCAACTTCTAAAGGATAGATGGATGTTGGCGTGTAATCTTTTGTTTCTTCATAACGCGGCCTCCTACATCCACCTTCACCCTCTGCACCAAGATTTGAATCTTCATGACAACCACTCTCATTGTCACCCCTTGCTCTAAATTGATTGCCTACACACACATTTGAAAGTAACTTCAAGATTTAACCTCACATAAATTTAAATACAACAAAATTCAACAAAAATAAACAAAATTTAAGAAACTTACCAGAAATGTTCTCTGGTCTAGAGCTATTCCCTACATTCTCAGGTGTAGAAGTGTTGATGTGCAACCTATCCAAGATGGTTTCATCCATAACACTGGTTTGAACAGGTTCTGCAGTTGATCTATTTACAGACTCGGTTGAAACTCTCCTCTGACGAGATTGTTTGTGCTCACTCGGAGTCTCAGTTGAAGAAGGAGTTATTGTTCTTCCTTATTGAGAATTCCTAGAGCATTTATGAGGAATGCTTGCATAATCTCATGTTGACATCACTCTGTAATATCTATCCACAATGTAGAGTTTATCAAAAAAATCCAAAGATGTACACAAGTTCAAGCAATTAAAAACACAAAGATAAATCAAAGTTCTAAACAATCAAGCCACAGAGGTACTTTCTCATTAGAAGGAAAAAATATTGGCGATTCAACCATGAATCAATCAACTAAAAGATAAGTAAGGGGTCCATAGACAACATGGCAGATTCTTATCCTTCACTCATCATCCATGCACAGAAAAACAGGGCATTTGAATCTATAGGTCTTTAAACACCAAAGTGACGACCGTCGATTCGGCTCATGGTTGTTTGCTCAGGCATGGACTGATGTATAAAGGGATAAGTAATAGAATATAAAATCACAAACTTTTCACAATAATAAAAGAAACCCACATAGAATTCATTGAAATCATAAGTTGGGTTCGCCAAGGGACTGCCATTCCACTGAGAGGTTTATCATTCACAATCCCCATCAAAGAAAAAGATGCAAAAACTAAACATGCATCCATGAATCAATTTGGAAAAGATTTTGGTGTCTTGGATTGCTTGTCTAATGTTGAGGTGTGTGTGAGCCCATTCTTAATATTAGCTTCATGCTCTTTAATCCTTATTTGAAATGACCACCCAGTTTCCCTGATGTAGTTTTTTCCACAAGTGTATTCTACCTTATAGACCAAATATACTGACATTGGTCCATGGTATCCTTCACTGATATCATCTTTTATGTAATGGTTTCAAGGGTTTTAAAAGTGGTGATGATATCCTTTTTTATTAGAACCTTGGTGACCATATTGGTGACCCCTTTGATGTAGGGAAGGTTTTGCATGAACATGGATTATATGACATTTCTTTAAACTTCCCATTAGCATTGTTTAAATGGAGTTTTTATAATAATTCATTTATTGTCATGTTAAATGGGATGGGATTGACGATTGTCTATATGAACCTAATATAAATTAAATTAAGATGAAGGGACCTAGTTGTTTGTTTGGATGACTTGAGAGATTTAAGTAAAAATCGTTGGATAGTTGTGGATATAGTTGAACTAAATACATAATTTTGAAATATTTTATGGTGACCTAAAGTTACATAAAGGGAACAAATATCAATTAAACTAATTCAAGAAATATCAATTTACTTATTGTTAAATTTATAAGCAGCTGCAAGAGCCATTCTCCGGAAGGATGGCTAAGACCCTAGACAAGATCTAGGGCCCCCAGTGCACTCCTGGGGTACTTGTTATAGGACCAAACAATTAGTGACATGGAAAAAGACCCTTGTTAGGGCCCGCAGTATACGATTGGGGTTCTTGGTCTAGAATCAAGCAGTAAAGACCCTTGAGAGGGCCTCCAATATACGACTGTGGTTCTTGGTATAGGGCCAAGGAGTTAAACCTGCTAGATAAGTTTGGGGTCCCTAGACATGGTCCAGGGTACCCATGCCTAGGGCATGGGTTGATCCTTGGTCTTGGACCTTGGTGGATAAAACCCCAGAAATTTTTTTGGGGAAACTTGATCCCATATGCAATGATGATAAATTAATAAGATCACCATGAAAATGAATGAACGAGTATTGCCACCTTGTAAACCCTCCTTAAGCCTCTCCTACCCTTGTTTGTGTGATTTGGGGTTTTATGTTGTTTTGTTTTAAGGGTTAATTAAATTTTAAATTAAATGTTTAT
>ML795084.1:138533-163020 GCA_009831015.1 Picea engelmannii
AATATGTTCACCATCAATGTCACCAAAATACCTAGGCAAGGTAATATTGGACTTTAAGCCTAGAGATTCTAGAGTGATTGATGAGGGCCCCTTTAGTTGGGTTAGGGATTGCAACACTTTCTCCAACTTGTCAGTAGTACTTTGGAGAAGTTGTAATGAAGAAGACTTTGAGATTTACTAAAAGGTAAATTTATCTTTGCTAGGTGCCACATAGTAGATCCATTGAGAATCAGGCTATTTTGGTATGCCGCAAATTTGATTAGAGACTTCAATAAAGTTTGTTTTTATTTTTTGAATATGATTGCATAGATTAAGTAAAACTTTTGTAAGTGGAGGAGCATGCCTCCAATAAGTTGGTTTTTGTAGGAGTAGTGATCCAATGAGGAGTAGGCCTCATGATAGGTGTAGATCAATATTTAGGAGATACATAGATTTGAACTTCTAAGGAGTAGGAATCGTGATCGGTGTAGGTCAATCTATAGGAAACTTCTGCATACAATATTTAGAAAACACAAGAGTGAGAGACATAGAGAGAAAGAACATTTAGGGAAAAATTGTTAAATTTATAGCAGCTACAAGAGCCATTCTTTGGGAGGATGGCAAAGACCCTAGCTGAGATCTAAGGCCCCCAGTGCACTACTGGGGTATTTGGTCTGGGACCAAACAGTTAGTGCCATGGAAAAAGACCCTTCTTAGGGCCCCCAGTGTATGACTGGGGTTCTTGGTCTGGGACCAAGTAGTTAAAATCCCCTATATATGTCTAGGGACCCTAGAAATGTTCAGGGTACCCATGCCTGGGGCATCAGTTGATCCTTGGTCTTGTACCTTGGTGGTTAAGACCCCTGAGAGGGCCCCCAGTAGATGATTGGGGTTCTTGGTCTGGAACCAAGAAATTAAATCCCCTAGATAAGTCTAGGGCCCCTGGACATGGTCCAGGGCACCTATGCCTAGAGCATGGGTTGAGCCTTGGTCTTGGACCTTGGTGGATAAGACCTCAGAAAAAGTTCTGGGTCAACTTGATCCTCGATCAAGTATGTTGTTGGTATATGACCTTCCCTGAAGAAGGAAATGACTACATAAGGGATGTATCCCATATGCAATGATGATAAAGTAATAAGGTCACCTTGAAAATGAATGAACTAGTATTGCCACCTTGGAAACCCTCCTTAACCCACTCTTACCTTTGCATGTGTTGGTTTGGGGTTTTTTTTGTTTGTCTAAGGGTTAAATAAAGTTTAATTTAAATGTTAATTATAACATGTTTAAAGTATTTAATTTAAACATGTTATATTTAATATTATTTTATTTTAAATTATATTTTTATTACACTAGCCTAACCTATAAATAAACCCCCCCCTTCTCATCACAACATAGATTATTATTACTATGCTCTATTGGTTCTAGTGTGAGCAGATCTTCTCTCTGTTGCAACGGCTACCCTAGAGGACTGATGTGTTGGTTTTGTTGTTCTTTTTTACTATTGAGAGGTGGTTGGGAGGTGCGGCCTCCCCTTGCCTACTGTTGAGAGGTGGCTGGGAGGTGCAGACTCCCCTTGTCTACTGTTGAGAGGTGGCTGGTAGGTGCGGCCTCCCTTTCTTGTAAAAGGTGGCTGGTAGGTGCGGCTTTCCCTTATTTTTTGTAGGGTACTGATGTAGAACAACCCCTCTCCTCTATTGTGTGTGGCATATAGTTGTGGCCCCTCTCCCTGCTGTGAAAATTGGGTGCGTCCCCCTTTTTATATTATGGTTGTAGTGTGACTGTGAATGCAGCCCTCTTTTCTACTATGGGTGACTACTGACTGTGACCTCCTTCTTTGATCTTTTGGCCTTTCCCAACCTACCTTGTGTGAAGGGATTTGTCCACAAAATTTTTATGTGAGGGTTTGAGTGTTTTTCCTTTTGTTTGTGTGAGGGTTTATCCACAGTTTTTCTGAGTGAGGTTTTTGGATGATTCAAGTCTCCTTTGTTTGAGGGTTTAACTGTGTGAAGTCTCTTTGGTTTCTATCCCCTTGGTGGCAAGAAATTTCTTCATCTCATGGAAAGATATCCAACCTACATGGTGGATCTATGAACTAGGATTTGTCTGAGCATAATTACAAACGATTTTGCATCTCTTGTGTTGACTGTGAATTCTTCAGAGGTAAGCTTTTAGGACAAGGTAAGCTACCTATTCTTTATCTTCAGATATGGATTTTTGTTGTGAGTTCTGTATTGTTTGATCTAACTAGATTTATGTATCAACATTAATTATTATAGATTATCAGATCTGAATATTGTTGTTGAGTTTTTCAGTCATTATTGTTTAGATCTATTTAACCCAGCTTAGATCTATTTCTAGTTTGGATCTATTATTTCAGATCTGTATCAGATCTGATCTTGAGCTACTTAGCATCAGATCCATTGATAAATGAAGTCTGTGTTAACATTGGTTACTGTTTAGATATTCTAATGATTTGTTAATCAAGAAATAGTACACTGGTTGAGTTTAGTTCAGGTCTGAACTTTGTGTATATTTGTATTTTGATTATTCTCCCTAATTTCAGTAGCTCTCACTATGATCTAGCTGCCTTCCTAACTGAAATTTATAAAAAGACATCTCTGTCCTTCTTTAATTTTATAATTCTGACAAAAATGAACTCCTTGAGCTCTTAATTTCTTGTTATATTTATATTAAAAATACTTCAATTAGATTTGACCAAGTCACACACATTAAGACCCATTTATTTAAGTCTTGAGCTCACCACTACATTCCAATAATCACAATATTAAATGACAGAAATAAGAATAATAAAAAAAAAGACAACTACATTAATATAAAATATTTGAACTTCTTCCTAGATAAAATGAAACTAGGTAATATAATTGTAATGAGAAAGAAAGTAAATTTTATAAGTATAAGGGCCACGTGTCCATGGACTGTGAGTTGTCTGCGAGTGGCCATCCCTATGGCCAAGTCGTGGACGTACCCATGGCTTGGCCACCTGCGGCCAACTCACAGTCCGACAGGGGCCAAAATAATATAAAAACTACAAATTACAAATGTAAATTAAAATTCAACCATACATTTTAAAAATTATTACTAAAAATATATTCTACTGGACTGTGACTGTGAATTGGCCATGGGTAGCCAGCCCTGTGGCCAAGCCGTGGGCACGCCCACAACTTGGCCATAGGGCTGGCCACCCGTGGCTAACTCACAGTCCAACAGGGGCACAAATAATATAAACACTACAAAAACAAATGTAAATTACAATTCAACCATACATTTTAAAAATTATAACTAAAATTATATTCTACTGGACTGTGACTGTGATTTGGACGTGGGTGGCCAGCCCTGTGGCCAAGACAAGGGCACACCCATGGCTTGGCCACAGGGCTGGCCACCCGTGGCCAACTCACAGTCCAACACTACAAATTACACTACAAATAATATAAACACTACAAATTACAAATGTAAATTACATTTCAACCATATATTTTAAAACTTATTACTCAAAATATATTCTACACTATCGAAAATTACCTGTTGTTCAGCCGAAAAAATGTTTTTCAGAATTTTGGAGACATGATTGTCATAAAAGTGTAACCCACCTCCATGATTTGACCCCCCCTCAAGTCCCTCCTCCCCCCCTCCCCATCACCAACCCCACAAAAGGAATAATAAAACACAATGAATCCCACCCATATATCCAGACCTTCAAGTAATCCTATAGATAAGTCCACTTCCACACAAACCTTTGCTACTAAGGTGCTTTCCATGACCAATCTTTTGAACCCTTTTATGACATAATCAAGTGTGATGTTAGTCCTCCTAGTTATTCTATCCTTATCCTAGGTAGGCCATACCATTTTATGAGGATTTATAATAATACCTATAGGCTTCCAAAGGATTGCATTAGGTATATGCTCACATATACCTCTCATTATCCTTTATCACTATATTTGCTGGAAAACCAATGATTATATGTCACTTTTAATAAATTTATGTCATTGTGCATTGTCCAACAAGTTAAGGAACATATCAAAGATAACATGAACTCTTTCTATCTACATCAATTCATTCAATCCTAGATAAATCTATTTGAAAATCCCAAGGATTTCCTCTTCTTTCAAACATACAACATTTAAATGTTGTTGTTCCTTGATGTTCCCAACAAATTTCCCTTGTTGTTATCACCCACTAAAGGAGAGTGCAGAGATCAATCGATAAATAATTGGGCATGTAAAGGATGGAAAAATGATTAAATCGCTTACAAATATATTTCTTTTATGGTGGCTATGAATGTGCAATAAGAGTGGTGGTTGTGTGTATATGTGTATAGTATATATCCAATAAGGTCGCTACTGAAAATTGTGATGAAATACCTCATATTAATGGGATTATTTACTAGTTCATAGGGGTAAGTACTTCAATAAAATGGACCTCATTGTAGGATATCACTAATATTATCATTGATATCATCATAATTCATTCTCCCCTTTCATTTTTCCCAAACTAGACTAGTGGAATCATGAACCAGTGGTTGTTGGAGGAAAGAGAGAGTGGACCAACGAAAAAGTCCAATTTTTTGAGGTTGAGATCCAATAAGTTTGCCTAGCCTCCAAGAATATTTCCATATCTCATCCAAAATTTGTTGAGACACCTATCAATATTTGCAATGATATACATGGACAATATTCTAAGTCTTTAAGGTTTTTTTAATATGGTGGCTTTCTAGCATCAACAAATTATTTATTTGTGGATGATTATGTGGATCACGAAAAGATAATGTTAGAGACAATATGTCTTCTCCTTGCTTACAATATTAAATACCCAAATAACATTTTTCTTTTAAGGGAAAACCATGAATATGTTTTAGTCAATAGATATATAGTTTCAATGATGGATTCAAGTGGTAGTTCAATTTTGCAAACATGAGTGAAATTTTGACAAACACCAAGTTGCACAATAGGAATAATGAAAGAATGGGAAATGAAAAGAACACATACCAAGTGCTTCTAGATATTGATTGGTGCTTTGGAGATGTTTCTAGTTCTCTTGTAATATCAAATTTACTCAAAAAATCTCTTTTAGGTGTTGATTCTAAGCTATAGTTTAATGAGTTAGATCAAGCGGAAAATCAATTATATTGAGATGTAAGGGTTAAATAACTCATCAATAAAATATATAGACAAATAATTTGATAGAAACATCATCTTTTCCTCAACAAGAATAATTTATTTTTCCATGTGAAGGGGTTGTGGTTGTGTTAACTGTTACCTTGTTAGCTATTTCACTTCAGGAATATGCAAAGAGACATTATGCTAAAAATAGATGAAGAATCAAATCACCTATGATTATAGGACCCCAACAATTGGCACTCACCAGTGATATCTTTGACTTGCCTTTATGCATGTTCATGATTTATAACTTCCCATCCTTGATCAGTCAATACTACTTGGCTCTCCACATGAAGATTGCATCTCTCATATACATGTTATGGATTCCAAACACTAATCCACATACATCAAGGGGTACTACATCCAATTCCACCTCATAAATAAAATAATCACTTACAACAAATAAAATGTTACACTATTTTGTTACCTTTATCTCTACATCCTTGTTTACCCAGCCCAATGGATAGAGGCTAGGATAATTGTGAACCTCCAATCCAACCTTATTGACCAGATCCACTTCTATGAGATTATCCTGTGAACCAGATTCAAACATAACATCTATATTGGTCTTCTTGACCTGAATATTTATGTGGAAGAGCTTGGTCATCTCCTTCTCTTCCCGGTGATGATGGCTACTCAAATTCATCTTCTTCTTCACAGATATGCATAAAATATTTTCATCCACATCTGATCTTCTTTCAAAATGATTGCTCGAATCTATGGATAGAAGGTTATTTTTCCTTTTGTCCTTCTTGTAGTTCTTCGAGTTCAGTTTTGGATGTAGTTTCCAACATTTTTCTTCGGTGTGGCCATAAATTTTGCAATGGTTCTTTGGATATTTTCACTAATGTGTAGTGGTTGTTGTCTTCTTATCTTTTCCCCCTTTCCACTTCTTCTTACACTCCTTAGAAGCTTCCTTGTTCTCTTTCTTCTTTGAACCACTTTACTACCACTTCTTTTGGACTATGTTTTCTAGATATTGTGCCTTTACACATGCCTCATCCATTGTCCTTGGATTGAAGAGCATCACCTACTTTTGTAGATGACTATGTAAACCCACGAGATAATTTATGAGTACATCTGGGTTCTTGGGAGAGATACCCACCATGATGGCCATCTTTCTGAACTTAGTGGTGTACTCATGTACACTCTTCCCTTGCCTCTTCCTGAGATAGTGCCGCTACATACATTGTTCCTCTACATACCCGATAGGGTAGAATTGGGACTTGATGAGGGTTTTAAATTCCTCCCATGTAGTTACTTGAGGATCACCCTCCAACCAAAATGTTTCTTCATGGATTTTCCACCAGGTTAGAGCATGGCCCTCTAACTTAAAACTAGCAAATCAAATCTTCTTCTCTTCATCTATATGGTGAGCAGTAAAACAAACTTATAGTTGTTGTAACCAATTATTTAGTTTTAATTCATTTATTTCACCTTCGCATGGATTTATTTCCACTTTAAATTTCATCTTAAATAATAATTGTGAAGGGTTGACGACACTCGAACTCAAATTCTCTTTTTCAAATTCGCTCCACGACTCCTTTCCTGAGTCTTCTTGATCTCCTGATTTCCCCTCTAATTCGATATCTGAGTTAGAGACTCCATCATATCTTAATGGTGTTAGATTTATTGTTAGATCCTCCATGCAGAGGTTCATATTGCGACTGATGTCGATGACTTGCACTTCCAACCTCTCAAATATCTCTTCTACTAGATCTCAAGGGTTATTATGAACATACTCATCTACCATGGTTAGGGTTTCTGCGACTTCTCTTTAAGTCAATTCCTAGATTCTGAAACTTCCCACAAATACCCAAAAGAAAAACCTTATTTGATACCAATATGATCTGTAAAATATCGTGGATATTCCACTGAAACAATTCCTCACAATAGATCTAATAAATAAAATTGAAATCTACACTATGAAGGTTAAATTCCTTTAGATTCCAAAATATTTAGTTATTGATTTTTGCTTATGCATGAAATATACAAAATATGGAAAATGGAGAAAACAAAAAGTACAATCCAACACCATCCACAAGATAACACAAACATTTTCTTTAGGAAAACTTATGAGAGAAAACCCAACTAGAAGGTGAGGTTGCTCTACTCTCTTTTTTCTGGTATGGAATAATGCAAGTAGAAAGGAGAAGGAACTCTCTATGGAGTTACTAGATGCATGTGGCCTATTAGGATGGTAAAAAACATTAACCCCCTCTATTATTCTCTCTAATTTTCTGCTCCCATTTGTTCTTCCCCACTATGGAATAAAATACAATAACATAGAAAGTAATCCATTGTCCTCCTAGTGGCCCGATATTTAACATAGCCTGATTTCCATCTAGGGGTAGGTTTTTGACTTCTTCAAACCTCAATTGTGGTATGGTTTTGAAAATTCTAGAATATTTTTTAAACTCTTCACGTGGATAGCCCCATATGAATGAGTAATGGAGGTTGATGTGGAATCCTCATGTACCATGGTGATCAACATGATAGTTCAACTTGCAGGAGGCATATATTTTTCATACAAACTCTGATTCATGCATGGTCTACACTGTTGGAAAAGTATCAGAGTGTAGAACACTTTGAAGGGACTGTGCATAGGTTACAAAAATTATAACCCTAAAAAACACCATTTAATGCCTCAAAATGGATATGGAAGGTTATGGACCCCAATTTTCCAAACTGGGACCTGCCACTAAGATGACCTTGCAAGTTCATTACTCCAATTTTTCCCACTCTCAAAGCATCAATATAGATGAAAACTAATATAATGATCCAATCCGGACCAACATCCTTCTCATAAGTGATCGACCTCAAGACCCTTTATGCCTCCTTTAGATGATGGTTAGGGTTTGCAAATATAAACCTAATGTTGCTTCACTCCTGAGCCTCTCCCTAGCTTCATTACACGAACAAAAACCACCTTCAATATTCTTCTTCTTAGTGGAGGATCTACTCTCCTACAAAAATAATCACCCACAACAACAACTATGTTTACCCTACTCATATGGCTAATCCTACACATGACTACATATTTATGACTCTCATCTTCCTAGGCTCGCCAGTGTGGGATTCAAGCCTCAACAAGCTCTTGTATCAAATTATACATATTTAGGACGATAGGAGATAGAGAGAGTACACACATAATTACCTTGTCTATTATATTAAAGAACATATGCATTTATACAATGTCAAGAAGAGCACAACCATTGATCTAGCTTAGAGACCAAGGGTTCAAATTTACCTTATCTAACTATCGCTAGCTTGTCCTTATCTTTATCTTCTTGAATCATGCACTCAAGTACTACTTTGACTTGGAGTAGAATGCTTACAATATTTATGTATAACTTAATCACATAGGTCATCTCATCTAGTTACATGTCCAACATAGTGAATATTTTAGACCTTGATGTAATAAAGATGTTATTAGTGTGATTCAAAGTGATTATTTTTTAAAATCATTATTATAAATAGAAATAATAATATAATATGAAAATATAAATATAAATATATAATTAAAAAAAAATGTTTTTATTAAAATTTATTTATAAAAAATTAGATTAAATATTCATAAGAACAACAATATGATGGAAAAGGCTCACTAGACAATTCAATTGTATTCACACCAATGGTACATATTTATAGTACAATGGGTGATGCCACCTCATAGAGAGATTTGCTCTAGATCCTAAAATCATGCATGAGGACTAGGCTAGACAATATGAACTAACTCATTAGTCACCACTTGAGGATATATTACTAATATCATAAATGTATAATACAAATAAAGGTGACAATTAGACTTAGTGATTGGTAAGGTAAGCCATATGATAATAGTCCCCCCCTTAATCACAAGTCCAATTAATAATACCAACAATGAAGCATAAATTAGTATCATTTCCAAGTCTTCATACTAAAATTCCTAAGGTGAGACTCGATGAAGAATTGCTTGAAAAATGACCAATGTGGATTTTGAATGGATCATCTGATATGAACTCGAAGAGAACCGAGATATGGAAGTGAACAACTGTAATATCTCAACATTGCCTAATTGCTTGACAATTCAATCATTTTTCCAAGTATTTGAGCTCGACGAATCTGATGTCTTATGCTAATTGGTGAACATGTAGTATCACCATTCTACTATCAGTGTATCATTGAAGTTCTCTCTGAATCTGTGGTTTGGGATAACCATTGACCAATTGATACCATGTATCTAATGGTTTTTGGATGACCCTATCCAATTTTTACACTTATAGGTGTCCAACAACATCCCAATTCTATATCATGTATATGATTCAATTGTTATTCATTGAACCATAATTCTCCCAAAGTCTTCCATCTACATACTTCAGTTTCCCATTTGACAAAATTCATGCCCATTTAGAATATTTGATGTCAAAATTTTCATTTTGACAACCATATTAAATTCCATCATCAACTCCCCCCTTTGTCAACTGAAAGGAGATACCACAAGTGGTTTCATGAACCATCTTCGCTTGAGTTTTGAACTTCTTGCGACCTCATGGTTAACTCCAGTGTGAGTGGAGCCTCTTGACGCCACCAATTATACAATGAATTACACCACTCCCTTAGTCAAACACATATGTTGAGTTTAATGGAGAAGTTTACTCACAATATCCTATTCCAAGGCTCTAAATCTTAAGCTAGTTTGTGCACCCTGAAATATAATATCATTTCTAATCAATTTTAATTTTATCGGCATTACTTTTAGTGGATTTGTTTACTCAAAATATTTGGTCATGAAACAAATGACATTATTACTCAGCAAGTAAAATAAATGAATATGAATACACTGCAAAGTCCTAACTTCAATTCTCAATAAATGATGATATTTTCAAAATGAAACTTTCAATTCAACTCTGCAATTTCAAATAAGATGCAATATTTCCACACATGTATTAATATCAATGATAAGAATACAAAAGATCACATGCCATAATGCAAAATGTATATTTTTGTTTTTCAATGTAAGGAAATGAAAATTCAAGGACTCAACAACATCTTGATATATAGACCCTACTGTAAGAAAACAGAGACAAACCAAGAAGGATATCAAGAAGAAAAAACCAATCCCAATATGCAAGGACAACCAATGAAATATGATGAGAAAGAAAAACCTCCCAATGTCTTATCACTTTGTAGACACTTAACAGTCATGACAGAGACCCATGAAGACTCAACAACCATCAAAACTTACCCAGAAAACACCAAAATCAACAATTAAGCAAAAAAGGATGATGTATGCATCTATTCAAGAAAAGGTCATCTATTTACATGCCCTATAGAACAACAAATCACGTATGTACACGTCTGTCAAGGGAAAAAATGTGTATATGTGTTAAAACATTGTCAGGTTAAGGATAAGGCCAAGAAACTCAGATTCAAAATGGAAATAGGCTGTCAACCAATCAAATGACAAGAAAATGCAAGCTAACTGAGAGCAATCAAAGGAGAAAAATAGTCCAAACCCCATAAATAAGATTCAATCCCCAGTATGATCACCAATTATGTTACGAGGAAAATCACTCTATGGCAAGGGGTAAGCCACAACAGACAAAATGAGTGTAGAAATCAATTCTAGTCTCAAGTATGCTATATAAACAAAGATGCTAACAAGACAAGATAAAGATCCTACCTCGTCCGGATGTTCGAAGAAGACTAGTGTTGAGCACTCAAGTCAAATCTATACACCTCCAACTTGTCCTCAATAACCAAGATACGAAAGCATATCATGATAATATATACATTTAGAACATAAAATATCATAATCCATCAATATTCATAACAAATTTTCCCATGGAATAACAATTCAAATATTTGCAAGACATTAATTAGACTAGAAAAGAGTATTTCTATTAAAATATGATTAGTAGAAGTGTATGGATGAAAAAATTCTATGTCAACACGTCTTGGAACTAAGAAACTAAGTCCCCTCCAGCTCAGCCTCCACCACTTCAATCCTCCACCAAAGGCAAGCTCATATAAGAGAGATAATGATGTTCTCCATCAAAGAGGTAAGAGTTTGGGGGTTGAACAATGTGTTTAGAATTAAAAGGACAAAGGGATGCAAACTCAATATGAAGTGAATAATTTCTCCATAGTAACATTTCTCTAAAAGTTGAATTCTTTCTCTCCCTTCCATAGCTTGGATATGGCCCATTTATTTACTTCAAATGGAACTGAAGAGACAAGTCAGAATGTTTCCACTATATGGAAGGTCAAGGAAAATGGATCTCGTGAGGTGACATGGAAACCTGACACCATTTTTAATTTTGGACACAAAACCCGATGTACATGGGATGTAATGGTGAAACCTGCGTATGCACATATTGTATAGTTGTTAGGGCGTGTATATGTGGAAAAATATGTTTTTTAGCTCTTGGATTTGCAAAAAGGGACTTCAAGTGTGCATAGGGAAATGGAAAAGGCCTCTGAGCAAGTTGCATGGGGTGAGGAAAATATTGCTATAACAATCATGTATATGATTCAATTTTTATTCATTGAACCATAATTCTGCCAAAGTCTTCCATCTACAAATTGTAGTATCCCATTTGAAAAAGTTGATTCCCATCTAACATATTTGATGTAAAAACTTTTAGTTTGAAAACCATGTTCAATTACATCATCAATTCCCACCCTTTTCAACTGAAAAGAGAGACAACAAGTGGTTTCATGAAACATCTTTACTTTATTTTTTAACTCCCGCCGCTTAAGGTGCAAAAGCGTTACATCATTGTACTCCCCCGTCCATGCTCAAGAGAGTACCATACTTCATCCATTACAATGAAAAGTGGGTATGTGGAAACAACCACATGTTATCTCATCCTGCAAGGGTCATGCTTAAAAGCTAAGACATAAGGGGACCACTTTGGACTTATAACCCTTATGTCAGGTACAAAAAGGGTTATGTTCTACAAAATTGGTCTTTACTCAAGACTGAATTCTACGGTAAGAATTATATAATCTCTTGGTTTTCGATGACCACTGCCAAGGATCGATCCACTCATAGTGAATATTCAATAAAATAGGTTTGTTCAATGTTGAACATATGTATGAACAATGATTATGCTTTCCACAATTCTTGCAAGGATGGAGATCAAAACAATGATTCTCCATGTGACCAACTCGATTGCAATGTTGGCATTTAGCATTTTGATTCTCAATTGGAATAGGGTAAGTGAAAAATTCAGGTGAAGTTGAAACTTCTTAAAGGAATCCAACACTTTGGAACTGGATTGGTTTGGAATAATCGAGAATATGAAAGGTAGCTTCCTTGTCATATCCAAGTCATGTTTTGGGCTTGTTGTACCTGATTTCTTCCCAAGGTCCGATGATGGGTTTGGAAAGAGTATTTTAAACCTCGTTATGTTGAACTTGCACAACTTCATATTCATTTGCATCTGGAGTTGTCTTTCTTAGTTTCTCCTTCACTGACTAGTTATCATCACCATAATCATTATAGAGAGGGTTTTTTTGAACAAAAACTAGTTCATAACACTTCACTGATTGTTGATTTTTGAGATCCCTGATTTCATTATTCAATAGTTGGAATTGATATTGAAATAGATGAATCCTTGTTTGCATGACTCATAAACATGTGATAACACTTTCCAATGCTTCATTGGTTGATATGACCAAATTTTTCTCAGTTTTTTCTAACAAAGTTTCCAATAAGGAAACCATCTCAATGATTTTAGCCATTGTTGTGCTTGAAATTCATACTCGCTTGTACTCTTGAAGTCACTCACTTGAAATCATTTTTTTTTAATTCAATTCGAGGAAGTTTAATATGTTGGTTACCACCAAAATTACATCCCAAATCATTACAATGATTTGAGTTTCAACTACTCAACCCTATTAATTTTGACTCTGAAAGAACATAGACATGTAATAACTCAATCTTGGGTGTCGAGTTCAACAGAGAATGCACCTTATCACAAATTCAATTCCACTCAAATTGATGTTGATTTCACACTTACAAATAAACTATTGCTATTTTACAATGAATTTTGACTTCAAAGTTGAATTGATGCAAATGTTGATGTATATTTATCCTTAAATGTTGATGTGATTGTCAACTTGATTGTTTCAATAAGGTTGCTTGAATTGTCCATTACTTTGCTTGAATATGCATGAATATATGTGTTCTTTATTTTCCATAATTTGATGTATATTGCGTTAAATGATGAATCACAATTGTGTTTATGTAAAAAATAGACATTAAACATCAAAGCAACCATGAAAACATTCACCATTTGACACAATGGAAGGTGTTAAAACTAGGCAACAACAGAAGCCTTCGTGGAAAATTCACCATCGAACACCACACAAAGTGTACCTAAGATCCCCTTATTCAATTTCAAGCATATCAAGGTCACCATCACCACAAAAAATATTAATTTTATTAATGAAGATGTTATATCAAACTTTCAACTAAGCTTCTCCTTCGAAATAAAAAATGTTTTAGTTTATAATTAAAAACTTCTTATCACTCCAAAATGAAAGATGCTTTTAAAATATCTTTCATAAAGCTATATTTCTCATAAAACAATATTTTAATAAAATATGCCTTCTGAAAATCTTTATAGCTTAAAAGGTAAAATTTGTTTTTCTTAAAATGTGTTCATAGTTTGTTTAAAATGTGTGCATAGTTTGTTTGATATGCATACAACTTTTTAAATTTTCTTAGAACAAAAAAGAGTCTTTCAATATTCACTTACGTCCAACATAAGAGTTTCTTTATACCATGGAAAAGAAGATGCCTTGGGCTCATCGTTTTCTCCATTCTTGAATGGACTGGTGCAAAAATATCTCAATCGAGATTTTAATAGATCCGCTTCAGGCTGGGAGATGAATGTTTTTTTAATTCCATTAAATACACAAACATAGATACTTGCATCAATTTTCATGAATCCATGCATTGAAATGCATCATGAAGGCAACGTATCCACTTCTCTCTCACCTTGTAGAAAAAAATACTAGAAATACAAGGCGACAACAATCTAGTAATCTAGTTGTTTGTGAATTTGATTGTATCTTCTCGTTTGCAATATGAAGTTAAATCAACAGATGAGGTCTGAGTATGGTTTGTAGAGAAATGGTGTGGATCACTGATAGAAGGTGATGGGCGTTGGTATGGATCGTTATCTTCAAGATTGTATTCACTTGATTTATTAGAACATTTGGTAAGACAAATATCTCAATATGTTTCTCAAGGCACATCAATTTCTCAAAACATCTTTACAGGCAACTGCATCCAAATACCTGTCACTGAGATTATTGAGGTCATCCAATGGTAGATCAATGGTAAGAAGAAGTTGGGAAATTCATTCAGTAAAACCTAAGCGATATTTTTGGGAACACAATTAATGTTACAAGTTTGTTGGTTTTTGATAAATTGTGAAGCAAGAAATGCAGAGAGAAAAGAATAGAACATAAAACAATATATTAGAATATATGAAGAAAAGTACAAAATGAGTACATGAAGAAGATGATGAAGAAGTTAGTATGCAAAGGGAAATAGCTGAGCTAAATATGCTCAAGCAAATCAAGAATAGAAAGTACAACTGGCCAGGACAGCTGGCAGTGTACAGTTAGCCTGTTGAGGTTACATTATATTAACACTCCCTCTTAAACTCAACAGTTACAAACATCAGCACTGATTATGCCTAAGTGTTGTCTTTGAAAATCAAAAACCGATTTTCCCAGTGGCTTTGTAAAGATATCAGCAAGCTGATCTCGAGAACCACAAAATTATAGTACAATATCACCATTATTGACTAGCTCGCATATGAAATGAAAACGAGTGTCAATGCGTTTGTTTTTCTTGTGAAATACATGATTTTTGGATAGAGAAATTGCTGAAGTATTGTCACAGAAAATAGGAGTTGGATCCTTTTCTGTATGTGACATATATTTCAATATTCTTCTCAGCCACACAGCTTGATAGGAAGCTGAGGTAGCAGTGACATACTCTACCTCTGCATAAGCTATTGAAACAATTGCCTACTTCTTTGATGCCCATGATATTAGGTTCGAGCCCAGTTGAAAAACATGTCCAGATGCGCTTTTCCTGTCATCTATGCTGCCTACAAAATCACTATCTGTGTAACCAGAAAGTTGATTACTATCAGATTTAGTGTACCATAAGCCAAAATTGAGAGTTCCTGCAACATATCTCAAAATTCATTTCGTCATTTTCCAATGAGAATCTTTGGGGAATTCCATGAATCTGGAAACAAGGTTGGCTACATACATAATGTCAAGCCTAGTTGTTGTAAGATACAACAAACTGCCTACTAAACTTTTGTACAGGGTAGAGTCCACTGTAGGACCTTCATCATTATTGCTCAATTTTGTGCCTAGTGGTATGGGGGTTTCTTCTGGATTGCATTCTTCCATGCGAAATCTTTTGAGGATGTTTGCTACATACTTTTGCTGACAGACAAAAATGCCTTTCGCTGATTGATGAACCTCAATCCCTAAAAAATATTTCATTATGCCAAGATCTGTCATCTCAAACTCAGATTGCATGGCATGTTTAAAATTTTTCAACTCAAGATTTCCCATATAGATCATGTCATCAACATATAAACATAAAATCAAGATTTTACCGTGCTGATTTGTTTTGGTGTAAAGAGTTGGCTCATTTTGACTTCTGTTGAAACCACTTTTGATCAGATAAGTCTCAATTCTGCTGTACCAAGCTCTTGGAGCTTTCTTCAACCGATATACTTTGTTTGGGTGCTCTTGGACTTCAAATCCAGGTGGCTGATCAACATAAACTTCTTCTTCTAAGAAACCATTCAGGAATGCTGACTTGACATCCATCTGGTATACTTGCCATTAGTGTTGTGCTGCTATGGTCAATAGAGTCATTACAATGTCTAATCTTACTACTGGAGCAAAAGTTTCACCATAATCAGTACCAGGTTGTTGTGAGAATCCTTTGGCAACAAGTCTTGCCTTGTGTTTTTCGAACTGCCCTTTTTCATTGAGTTTAGTTTTGTAAACCCACTTGACACCAATACTCTTCTTGTGACTTGGAAAATCAACAAGATCCCATGTCTTGTTCTTCTCAATGGAGTCAATTTCTTGGTTCATGGATTGAACCCAATGTGGCTCCTTAGTTGCTTCCTTAAAGGATGTAGGTTGACATGACATTAAAGAAAAAAGGTTGTGTTGTTTAAAGTCATCCAACTGCTGATGGATTTCTCTCAAACTTCAAGTTCTCTGATTTTGTGGTTCAGAGAATGATTCTCTGCTTGAATTTGAGTTATTGTGAGAATTTTCAGGTTGTCTTTGTACTTGCAATCTTGGAAGAATAGTTTGAGGTACTTGTTGTCCTGAATTTTCTTCATTTTCAGAACTTGGCAGCAATGGATTTTGACTATCCATCTGCTGATTTTCTTAATCATTCCAGAATTGATTTTCCAGAAATTTTACATAATTTCTTGGTGATTGGATTGTAAAGCTTGTAATCTTTAGATGTTTCACTATATCCAGTGAAAATACATTTCTCACTTCTGTCATCAAGTTTCTTCCTTAATTCGGAAGGTATGTGAGCATATGCTATGCATCAGAATGTCCTTAGATGTGCTACATTGAACTTTGTCCCACTCCATGCTTCTTGAGGAAATTTCATCTTTAGACTGGTGGTTGGAGATCTATTCAGGAGATAAACTGAGCATGCTACTGCTTCAGTCCAAAAAATATCTGACATAATTTTCTCTTTGAGAAGTGTTCTTTCCATATTCATTATTTTCTAATTTTTCCTTTCAGCCACTCCATTCTATTGTGGAGTATACCTGGTTGTTGTTTGCATAATAATGCCTTGTGATTTGCAGAAATTTGCAAATTCTCTGGAGTTGTATTCTCCTCCTCCATCTGACCTGAGTGCTTTGATATATTTTCCACTCTGTTTTTCAGCTTCTGCCTTGAATTCTTTGAATTTTGTGAAGGTTTCAGACTTGTGTCTGAGAAACTAGATCCATATTTTTCTATTGAAATCATCAATACACGTTAGAAAGTAAAAGCTACCACCTATTGACTCTGTTTACATTGGTCCACATAGGTCAATGTGAACAAGTTCAATATGTTGTTTGGCTTGATTTGATGACTGTGGAAAACTAGTTCTCTTATTTTTTCCAGGTATGCAAGACTCACATGGGGGAATTTGCTCTTTAAATATAGGAATACCTTTGACCATGGAGTTCTTTTGAAGAAGACTTAGAATCTGAAATGGTAGATGTCCAAATATTTTATGTCAAACCATTGTTTCATTTAGGGTGGATGCACTCTGTGCATATGGTTGAATCAGATTTGCAGTTCTGAGGGTAAGGGGAAACATCCTATTTGGAGTCATATGGATTTCAGAAATCAATTTTATGCTTGGGATTTTGTCATATATCTTGCAAGATGCTCCCTCAAAAATTACCTTATATCCATGTTCAATGAGCTGACCTACACTTAGAAAATTATGTTTCAGATCTGCAACATGATAGACATTGTTTATGTCTTTCTTTACATTCTATTTAGTAAGAATAGGAACAGTTCCTTTTCCTTGAACCTTGACTAAGTAATCATTTCCAAGTGTAATATCAGATGAGATTGAAGAATCAATGCATGAATGTAATTCTTTGTTACTTGTCATGTGATTGTTTCATCCACTGTCCAACAACCAAAGATCTTTAGGTTGTTATTCAGTCTTGTGGCACGAAAGAAACATACCTCCTGAGTTTTCTCCCATGTGATTTGACACATGTGCTCTGCCTGAGAGCTGATCTGCTTGCTTCTTCCTGCATTCAGATTCATAGTGCCCATACTTTTTGCAGTAATATCATTTAATGCTTGAGTTCTCATTTGATCTTCTCCCTTTGCCTCTTTGAGGCTGGAAATTCTGATGTTGATTTTGTTGCTGATGTCTTTGACCTTGGAAATTCTGATTCGAATATTGTTGTCTGTTACCTCCACTGGAGTGAGGGTTACTTTGATTGTTACCTCTACCTTGGTGACCTCTGCTTCTTCCTCTGCCTCTCCCTCTCCTGAAGGAGAATTAAGTTTTGAAAGCATTGGAGCTTGACTCATCTGTGAGATGCAGTCTTGTCTCATGTGTCACTAGAGAACCAATTAATTCATCTGTTGAAAAACTTGACAGATCCTTGGATTCAAGGATTGTTGTTACAACCATTTTGAATTTCTTTGGTAAACTTCTGAGGATTTTCTCAACAATGCATTCATAAGTGATGGTTTCACCAGTCAGTTTGATCTGGTTCACGATGCCCATGACTCTGGTCATGAACTGATCCACATTTTTGGACTCTATCATCCTTAGAGTCTCGAGTTGCATCTGCAAGGTCTGCAATTTAACTGTTTTGACCCTGTCATTTCCTTGGTAGGAAGATTTAAGGATGTCCCAGGCCTGTTTTGAAGTACTAACACCTATGATTTTTGAGAATATTGAATCATCCACAGAATTTTGAATCCAAAATTTAGATTTATTTTCTCTGTTTCTCTGCGTTGCTTGAGAAATTTTCTACTGATTAGTCATGGCAGACAGGTCTGCTGGATCTGGTTCCACATATCCAAGATCCACTGGATCCCAGCACTCTTGTTCTTGCAAGAAGGATCTCATCCGAAGAGACCAGAACTTATAGTTCTTTCCAAGAAGAATCGAACCCTATGTTGGTCCTAAATTGCTAGACGTCGCTGTCTTTTAAGGAATTCAGAAAAATAGAAGAAAAATTCTTACTTACCTGTCTCCTGCGTGTAATTTGCAGTGGTTTCGAAACTCCGTTATACGAGACCTTTGAACTCTCCAACTTCCGATTGCCGAAACGTCGATTGCCGATGAGATCTTATCGGCCTTGAATTGGCCCTTAGTCTCTGATCAATGTGACCACACACTGAAATGTTAAAGTGCTACGGGAGTTTTCAGTTCTTTATCCTCTTGAATCCCCGATCTTCGATTTACCGATTTCCCGATATGGATTTTATCGCCTTATCTCCTCTTGCCTTTTCCCTAGTCCATGTGACCAGTTCTCACAAGACCATAGTCATACCTCTTTTCCTTTCAGGAAATTTCCCGAATGCTTTGATCTCCTCCACGCGTCCTCCTATGATGGATGGACCTGATCTCTTCTCACGATTTTGAGACTTCAAATGCTCCGGACGTCTTGTCTTTAGGATTCATGATTTTATGAATCCCGTAATGCCAATGGACTCTCCTATCAGTATTTTTTTCGATGGCCTGGATCTCTGCCATGCGTCCCAACAGATGGACGGCTCAAGTTTTCTTCAGGGGTTTCACTGTGGAGATTCTCGATCCCTTGTTTTGACGAGATGACGTCAGCTGGGCCCCATAACGGAGCTTTCCTCCTTTCGGCATTTCGGACTTCACAATTTCGAAATGCTCGTGCTTCTTGTCTTCAGGATTCGCAAAACTCCGAATCTCGATATGTCGATGGCCCTTTCCTTTCGGGACTTTCCATGAAGGCCTATATTGTTTCCACGTGTCCCCTCAAGATGGATGGTCCTGGTCGTTTCACGATTTCACGACTTGAGACACCCAATGACATAAATCCTCTGTCAACTTGAAACCCCGGTCGCCGATATGTCGATGGTTTCTTCAATGTTCCCACATGTCCGAACAAATGGACGACCGTGATTTTTTCGATATTTTGCAATTTGTGATGTCGGGATTTCGCGTATCATGGTTTTGGAGAGTAGTCTCCTTCACTCGTCCAACTCTTGATCCCCGATTTTGCGATGGGATAAGATCAATGGCTCACAATCTTTCGTGATCCAATGGTCCAAAATAGCTCATGATCTCACGATTCGTGAATTCGCACAACAGTCTTCTGACCTTTACACCTTGCGAGTCAGTGAAATGCCGAGATCTCGCCATGTGTTTCTTAATGGACGGTCCAAATAATTTCAGGATTTTGCGACTTCACAAGTTGAAATTTCTCCCGTGCGCTTCAGAGGACTAAACCTTGTGCACCTTCTCACTGATCCAACTGCTATTGGTCCTTTGCGCAAGATCTGATGGATGAAATTCTTCATCTTTTCCGCGCTCTCTTCATCCCTTATGAACTAGTTTCCCGCTCTGGATCCATTCGCAGGATGAATCTTATGGCTTCAATGGTTTTTCTTTGCACATGAGATGCGTTCTTTGCTCCTGTGGAAGAAAGATTCATGAATCTTTCAAATATTTGAAAGAAATACATGGATTCTTTAAATCTTGGCATTGTCTGCTGCAGTCTTTAACAGATTCGAGTGATTTCCAAAATGCTTTAAATGATGCTGCCTTTTGTAGCAATCTTTCACAAATTTGAACGAATTCCATGAAATCTTCAATGTTTCTGCCTTCTGAAGCTCTTCTTCGTGAATTCTTTGATGATTCTTGAAAAATTACAAGAATCTTTAAAGTTTCTTCTCTGCATTCTCTTCTTCCTCGATCTTTCGAGCGTTGTATGCTCTGCTTTGACGCGTGAGCTTCTTACGTTGATCTTTTGAGTGTATGATGGTCTTCTTCCTCGTTCAATTTTCCTGCGAGGATCTTTCGAGAGTATGACAGACAACTCTCCAAGCCTTGTGAAAAGTCTATGTCAAAATGCTCTCAAGGTCCGTGAAGCTCTTCCCTATTTGAGGATCGTGTTTCTCTCCAGCCTATGTGAAGAGGCTTACTTTTGTAGCTCTAATACCATGATAAATTGTGAAGCAATAAATGAAGAGAGAAAAGAATAGAACAGGAAACAATATATTAGAATATATGACGAAAAGTACAAAATGAGTACATGAAGAAAAGTACAAAATGAGTACATGAAGAAGATGATGAAGAAGTTAGTATGCAAAGGGAAATAGCTGAGCTAAATAGGCTCAAGAAAATCAAGGATAGAAAGTACAGTTGTCCAGGATAGCTAGCAGTGTATAGTTATCCTGTTGAGGTTACATTATATTTAACAGTTTTCTAATGGCACTTGTTGTGGTTTGTTTCTTCGTCACTGCGGAAAATATCTGGTATTTCGACTTGATCCTTCACTGTAAAATGTCACAAAGAATAGTGTGCATGGTGAGTGATTTTTCCAATGTGAAATGAATCTATATATCAAATGAGAGCATAGGATAATTTTCAAAGCCACGAAAATGCAACTGAAGCAACGAGCAGGTAGCGGGAATGGATCTCTGACTCAGTGGGAAAAGAAAGGTCAAGGAATCAGATATCGATAGAGATATATGGTCATTGGGTTTATCGATCTCCTAGCCTCTCACATATTTGGTAAAAGAAGTCACAATAGCATCAAAGAGAAGAGATGAAAATATGTACTCTCATTAACCTAGGGTTTAATCCAACAATTTGGCATTTTTATTTTTTTAAGAAAGACAACCAAAAAATAGAAACCACAAATTATGATGGCAGAATGAAAGGACCATGTAGAAAATGTTTTAAGAGATGGTTGGGCAAGAAGATCAGAACCTTGAAAAATTCAACATACAATGACAAATTTTATATAAAAAAAAATAATTGTATTTTAAACCAACATGGAATTGAAAGAATGATGACCCTGCTATTGCACCTGCAAAGATGGTGGATATGCATTTTGTTGTTGTGAGAAAAATCTACCATCCAACTTGAATTACTTACCATCCATGGAAGACTACGACATCATGCCCTTAAGATCATAAGTGTTATGATACCAAGGATAAAATATTCACAAGAACAAAAATATGACAAAAAAGGCGCAGTAGAAATTTGTCATCTTTGTGACACTAAGAAGGTTCAAGATGAAACAAATTCTCTTAGAATGCCCTCTTGATACCCATATTAACTCACAATTTCAAAATATTTGTTATAGTACCAACCTTCCTAACAATTTAAGTCATCAAATCTATGGTGATCTTGGAAAGTTTCTTTTAATACTTGTATATAATATATAAAATTTTAAATAAATCCAAGTACTTTGTTACCTTTCTTAAGGTTTGACAAACCAATGTTCGTCTTAATAGAATTCAATCATTGTCATCTCATCATCAAGTTCACTATAAATTTATATTTATAATAATACTATATGATTGAAAGTTTTTAGCTGGAAAATAGTACAAATAAACATAAAGTGTTTAAATAATATAATATAATGCTTTAAAAGACAAAATCATGGAGTACATAATTTTTTTTGGAAGACAAAGAAATCCAACCATAGAAAAATGATACTCAGCATGAACAAATATTATTTTATTGACTATGTTTTCAGTTTCTCTAGTTCAAATCTATAGTATCATTATATTTTTCTCGTTTAACCATGGAAATGTAGATTTGTTGGTGCAAAGTTCTATATGTTATGATGGATGTGAGTACATTGGTGCAGGATTCTTCTAAAACATTAGGATTGTAAAAATATTCATTTTTTTTAGTTTTTCAGAACGATTTTTCTTGCATTTCATTGGGTGCAGGCGTGAGGTGACTTTGATTTTCCAATTTTTTTTAATTATACAAAAATATTTAATTCTTTTGGAAATGGTTCAACTTTGTATTTTGTTGGGAACGTTGGTGTGTTAAATTTTCAAGCCACCAAATCATGGGATATCTTAGTGGCTTTGGTTTTGGTGATGTTACATGTCAATTGGAACCCTATTGTATTCAATTCTTTGATCAACAAATCATCGACAATGTGAAGTATTAAAGTCTTCGATCAACAAATGGTTGATGTCGTGAAATAGATTTCTTCAAATTTTAGTGATGCCAAAATTATTTTCTTAGGTTTTTGTGGTTGAAATCTACAAACAAATACCAAAGGGAGATCTTGAAAAAAAAATTGATTACAAATTTATTGAACAAAAAAAGGTAGTGTAACTAAAAAAAGATATTATAGAGAATCAAAGAGCAAGTTGACCATAATAGTAACTAGGATTAGAAAATGGTCGGTGCCGTGAATGTTTTCCATTTGAGTGGTATTATATGTCTTTGTTGAAGCAAGGGTGTCATATAATTTGTGTAACGATGGAGATCTAGAATTTTTTTGAAGCTGAGTGGGTGTGTTGTTGTATCTTCGGATGGTTGTGGAAGATTAATTTCGCATTATGTGAAGCATTGGACTACGAGATGCAATTGATGTTATGTGAGACATTGAGTTTCATGGTGGGTCTGTTGAACTAGTATTATGGGTTTTGCAAAGTGTCGTGGGATGCCATTGTTGTGAGTACGTTGGACATGGTTTGCTAGTGTATTAGATTATCTATAAAGTCTATAAAACTAATCTATTTTCTTTGACAACAAATAAAAAAAACTAAAGAAACCAAAAATCCCAGACTAGGGTACTCATCGATGGCATCCTATAAAAATTTGCAACAACACACAAATTTACATGCACAAGTAGGATTATCCAAATCCAAAATATCCACATTGCATAAAATTTCATCGACTAGAGAATCTAATACACTAGCACGCCCACTTTTTCTAAGTTTTTGTTTTTTTTGTGAAATAGAACGATGTTATGCAAGGCCTCAATATTTTTCATTTCAATGATTCTATGCACAAAATGCCTATGTGTATATAGTGTGTCTTATTATTAAACATTAAATTAAAATAGATATAAAAAAATAATTTATGAAGTGAGAGGTAGCTATTATATAAATTTTCCAATAATCAATTGCCAAAATAAAATCTGTAAATCTTAGAAGTTCACTTAATTAAATTTAACATCAATATTGACTATGTCAATTCAGTCTATAAACCTCCGAGAATAAAATATATATAGAAATTTAGTCAATTAAGTGGAAATTTAATGTTCTAAATGTTGAATTGACTTTTCGAAAGTCCAGAAAGAAAAATATGTAAAGTACCTAGTGCAATAAATTTTACTTGTAACCTTAATAAATTGATACCTTTGAATCCCTTGAGTACACCACTCCCTTATTATAGATTTTAACCTTGTGCAATATTTTGCTCCAAACAAATTTTCAGTAAAAGAACAAACAATATACAATGGAAAATACACACATTACACACACATTTTTCCCCTGGAAACTCAAAACCCAAACCGGGAAAACCAACATATTCTATATTCATTTACATCATACATTGTTTACAATACAATATACATATATGAGCCAACAACATCCAAAAACCTAATCCAATGACCTCGATTAATCAACAACCCTAATTCCTTAATCGAAAATAGAAAACCATCGGCGAAAACCATGTGCCAAAAAAAGTCTATAAATGGACATGAAAACAAAGGATCACCTACAAATGGACACACACACTACTAATATATATATATATATATATATATATATAT
>ML795084.1:172013-184963 GCA_009831015.1 Picea engelmannii
CACTTACTTCCAGGATCGACCTGCATTGATGAGGATGCACTCTTTAGTATTCAGGATGACCATAGCATGTGTTTGGACATAGCTATATGGGATCCAGGCGCAGATGATAGTATCAGGTTGAGTGCACAGGAGGATACAACTGCTCATACAGGATACAGTGTGATTCAGGGGGAGATAGGACCTAGTGATGGGGTGCAGTGGCATACAGGAGTACCCAGCAGCACGATAGACAGTGGTCAGTTCAGCACGTCATCTTATGCAGAGGGTGTTTTTGGGGATTCTAGAGTTGGCACTAGAAGGAATGACTACCAGCAGTTGTTGACAGACATGGATTATCTACTGAGGGTTGGTGATATGTATCATGAGGCTCTGAGGGAGCAGGAGTTGGATATGGACCAACTTAGTCAGGATTTGGAGAGCACTTGGGGACTCTTGAGAGGCACACAGACCGCCCTTCAAGAATCAGAGTCTAGGAGATATGAGTCTCCTGAGGAGATCCATCAGAGATCCACTTCATCTGCCTTAGTGGACACTCAGATGTATCAGTCAGTCACGTTGACAGAGGATGTTGATGATCTAGTAGAGGAGCACTAGTTGATGGGGGACACTTCCATTTGTGTCTCGGGAGTGGTGGATCTCCATATAGAGATTGATCCAGCTGTATGCCTAGGATCTGTGATGTAGCATGAGTTTGCGAGAGATGACAGGAGTATGCCAGAGCATACAGTGATGAGGGATAGCTCATAGAGACATGTTGATATGTATGGTGGGATTCAGAGGGGTGTACTGCCTAGCAGGGAGGGGACACACTTAGGGGAGCATGTAAGTACCACTCCTTTGCAGCAACATATGATTTTGAGACCTCACCTTCACTATTTTAGTCGTTGCGTGGGTGAGGGGAGATGGAGAGTGGTTTACCAGCAGTTGGAAGAGTTGCTTTCGATTGTACCTGATGATTGGGGTTCAGTGATGACTACAGGCGAGCAGTTATCATGGATACCAATGGATGAGTTCTTGGTCGAATCCTTGGGATTGACCAAATCATGTGATGCCTTTCAGCCCTACAATCAGCTGCAGATGTTTCTATTAGCATGTCCTGACACTTTTATCATAGACAACAACATAAGGAGGGATAGGCTGTGGCTGAGGGCATGGAGAGTGAGTAGGTTGAGACTTCATGATAGGAGTACTTTTACGGCATACAACCGGTCAAAGGTGGACCATGTTAGACAGACAGTTGAGACTTGGTGTGTGATGGTGAGCATCATAGACCAGGTGACGACAGATGAGCACAGAGGGCTTCTGACAGTGATTAGCTTCACACAGGAGAAGTTAGAGGAGATTGGAAGTGATAAACTTCCAAGCTTGCCATGGTACCCAGGAGTCCGTTTTGTTAGCATGATGCTCATGTTGACCCAGGTTGCTCTAGAGAGCCACACACTCCACCTTGGTTTGGTTTGGAGTGGGTATGCAGGTACTTGTCCTATGGGGAGAGAACTTTTCTTCCTCTTGATCATCATGATAGGGAATGGAGACGTTTGGACAGGTACTTCTTCTACAGAGGTGTCTATGCCGATACAGTTTCTGGGCAACAGGTTCGGTGGTCACATGTATTTCAGCTTGAGGATCCCGACGAGGAGGATCTTGTATGTATGTAGGGGACAAACAGTTGTGGACAGAGTAGTGCAGTGTCAGCAGGAGGATCGTCGACAGAGGTTAGAATGGGACCCAGGGATTGTAGGATTGAGCAGTTCATTGACTGATAGGGGAGAGTGGACCATTGCAGGGGAAACTTATTCTAGCTTTCCATTTAGCACAGCGCTTGAGGGTGCCTCACGGAGATCTTGCAGTACCTCATTCTAGCATCATCATGTGCAGTTGATGGAGATCGTGTGGATCTTGGTAGATATTTGGAGGATGGACTCATTCCGAGATGAGGCCATGGGTCAGGTGCAGGTGGTTCACAGGGTTGATATCTTCCAGGATTGTTCTTCACAGAGTATTACAGTTCACTTCCTGATATGGGATCCAGGGGGTGGAGTGTGCTATTGTTCATCGTTGGATGGGTTCTATTATGTATCCCACAGGTGGACATGGGATCCTGGTATTTTACTTCAGGGGATTTGGGTATTGCTTGAGGACAAGCAATTTTCTAGCAGGGAGGACTATAATGTCCCCACTTTGGGACATCATCACAGGGCAAAGATTTATGATGACCACAGTAGCCAGATGGATGCTAGAGCGAGTACAGGGGTATTTGAGAGGCATTGTGGGGTCCAGCTTGCATTGATGATCATATTCCATCATTATGATCCATTCCGCATAGGTTGGCTTTGGTTTCGTTGCATTCCGACGATTTCCATGATTTTGACTATTTTGAGTTATAAGTCAATGGAATTCACTGAAGAGGTCATTTTGGGCACATTAATTGGAGGAACCTCTCAGTGTAATAGCTCATTGGAATAGAGAGGAGTAGCACTACAGGATGGGATGGCTAGAAGTGACTTTCAGTGGCTAGGGAATCCACAAGGAGAGATAAGGATATTTTTAGAGGTAAAAAGGTTAATTAATTAATTAAAGTGATTTAATTAATTAATTAAATATTATAAAATGAAAGTCACTTTGGAGGGAAAAGGTGAGCCAAAAAAGTATAAATGAAAGCCAAGGACCTCTTCTCATTCATTCATGTATGATCTTATTTTGATTTCTGGCTTCTAGCTAGTGAGCCCAATATTGGGGGTTTTGAGGGTTTTGACATAACAAACCCTAGAGGACGATTCGGTGCTGAAATATTCCACCTATCTTGTCCGAATATTGGTCTCGGAGATGCAATACTCTCCCACACCATTCTAGTTCCAGATCTACTCGGTTGTAGGAGGATTCTACATCAGTTTCATGTGCAAATAGAGAGAGGGCGCACCAGTTCGTCCTGTGATTTAGTAAAACTCAGATCTAGGGAGATCCGCTTGAGATCTGAGCCCGAAACTTCTCCCATGGGATTATCATAGCCCGATCTATATTATTGGAGATTTTCAAAGCATTTGGTGGCCTCCTTCATCAGGGTCAAACCAGCTAGGGTTTCAGTCATCTAGTGGGGCCCCCCATTCAGTGGGAAATTAATATCTACGGAGATTGAGAGGGAGCTTAGAGATTCAGGCACCTGGGTTATTCTTATCATTGCCCGATCTATATTCTTGGAGAGTTTCAGAGAATTTGGAGTCCATCTTCATTAGGGCCGAACCAGCTAGGGTTTCAGTCATCCAGTGGGGCACCCCATTCAGTGGGAAATTCAGATGTACGGAGATTGAGAGGGATATTGTAGATTCAGACACCTGGGTTATTCTTACCATCACCCGATCTATCAGTTGGCATATTTATCAGGGTGATTGGACACTTTTAGCAGAAGGGACGAGTTATTGAGGGTTTCAGCCTTCTATTGGAGCGTGGCATTCTTCAGCGGGAGAGTTTGGCATTCAGATCTTCTTGTATTGATCTTAATTTCTTATTTAGCCTTTGGAGGCATTATTTTGTATTAGCGGGAGAATTTTGTAGCATCTCTTATATATTGTCTATCTTCTTGGCCATCTGTTGAGCATTCCAGATCGACATCTTCATTGTAGCAGGTTTCTCTATTTTATGAATAAAGAGGAATTGAGATGTTTTGGCTTGTCTATCTTATTGCATATGGTTGAGGTATGTTCCATGGTTATCTATTTCTATTATTTGTTTCATACGCACATATAAACACATCTAAAAGGTAGATCAACAAAGTGTTTGACGAAATACCACAACCAGGAAAAAGTTTTAAAAAGACACCAAAACAGTGTTGATCCTTGCATAATGGCTTGGGATCATTACAAAAACAATTCCGATCAAAGAGATAATTCTAGTTTCCTATCTTGAAAAAGGTCTCGTCACTGACGCTCATTTGAAAATCAGAGAAACAAAAATGGATATTGGAAATGTGGGCATAGTTGGATCTCCAGGAGATGTTGTCGTGCAAAATGTATGGATATCTGTAGATTCATATCAGAGACAGTGTATGAAGCAATCTAATGATGGCCTTTATCTTCAAAATCTTCAGTTGAATCAGGTTGGTTTTGAAAATATTAAGCAGAGATAGAATTAATGCAACATACATGTATTGTTACACAATATGTTTGCAATATGGTTACAAGACGTTACCAACTCCTGTAACAGTAAACTATCTAAGTAACTAGTTAAGGACACCAATTCAATTTTTCCTATCAAGAGCATCCAATGCAAAAATGCAATAGACTTCACACTCCCCCTTAAACAAAATTTGGTCCTGACTCTGAGATTAATATCTTGCATTTCCCCTATTAATCGAAGATTCAAATTCTTCATAGCATACGAGTAGACACCCTTTTATCTACCAAGTGGACTTCATACCACATTCCTCTACCAAAACGGACTTCATACCACATTCCTTCACCAAAGTGGACTTTATACCACATTGCTCGAAACCAAGGATATTTGTGATGTATTATGGCTAGTGCTTCATGCTACTCGAAACCAAGGATACATGCTACATGCTACATGATCACATACTGACCTATGTAGGACTTGTTATCCCAGAGTTTGTATCTAGGTCAAATGGCTAGAAGATAGAGGCCAAACTAGCGTAACAGGAACCTACCCCACCCAATGTCACCAAAATGGGGAGGTTCTTTCTATTTAGGGAGGTTAGGCCCAGGGGAGACGTCCCCGGTAACCTGGGGTTTTGAAGAGGCCAAGGTATAAAGGTCAAAGTAAAAGTCCCTCCTCACATGTTACCACCAAGATCAGATAGTCCAGCTAAACAACCAATAATGAAGTGTAGCCCCAAATGAGAACACCTGCCCGGAACAAGACAATAGAAAAAAAATATATGCAAACTATAATTCAATGGGTTAGTACTTCATATAACTATCTGATATCAATATATTAGCAATTATGAAAATAGATATTGACGAGATCAATGTTGATTAATATAACAATGGAACAATATCAATTCATCAATAAATATTGAGATGATGTAGAAAACAATGTATCCAATCAATCCCTTACTCAATAAATGCTTTAAAACACCATCTAATTTATTATCAACAGAAAATGCTACATCAAGATGGAATAACCAAGGATGACGTCAGCCTTATTAGGGTTAGTAGTTAGTTAGGGTTTCAAATTATAAAAGTTTTAAGAGTTGTTTGACCACTATCACTTCAACATTGGGTACATGAGATCAGTGCCTAAGAGTAAATGGTGTCAATTTAAGAGATGGCACAAAGGTTGAAGGGAATAGGCTAAGTACTAGAGGGAAGGGTTTTGAAGTGCTGCAATGGCAGGGCCCCAGAATCAAAACCCTAGGGGAAAGAGGCTCACTCCGATGTTGCTTAAGAAAGGCCTCATTCTCTTTCTTCCTTCCTTAGGTTAAACTTGCCAAAACGTCTAGCATAAAAGATAAATCAAGACAAGAGATTGAGGTGAGGGAGAGTGTTGCATTGGCAAGGCCCTATCACCAAACCCTAAAAGTAGGATGGCCCTAGGTGTAGATACCCTAGGCCTGGGACATCTCTTCCTTCTTGACATTTAAAAGGCACGACTAGCACATGGGAAGAAGTAAAAAGAGTGTAGCAATGGCTAGGCTCTTCCTTCCTTCTTCAATGGCTGAGAATTTCTCTTTTAGGGGACATGAGACAAAAACCTACTTGTGTGTTTGTCCCCTAGGGTTTTAGAATCAGCAAAATTTATAATAAATGCAAGAATATAAGACTACAACCATTCAATTAAGAAGTTTTGTAGAAAAGATACTTACATATCATGATGAAATAGCATTGCAAACCCTATTTGTAAACCTTCCTTCAAGAGAAATGCCAAAAATGCCAAGAAAAGTCATCCTTCAATAAGTGCGCCTCACTCAAAAGATGAAATACCCAAGTAGGGCGCAAAAATCAGATCTCACTAGGAGAGTGAGTTGTGTCTTATTCCAAAATGAGGATAAAACTCCTCAATATATACTGTATCATGACCTTTAATTAATTTTAGGTCATAAAAATTACCCAACAAGGATTTAAACAAAAATCATATTGTTTTTACATTAAATGTTCTTTTAGAACCCTAAATGAGCAAAAAGTGAGACGTCAAGCCCTCCTGAGGGAGACGTTAGGCCTTTTTGGGGCCAGTGCAGCATCCAGAAGCCAGACGTTATCCCTTCTTGGGCTCTTCCAAATGGCCACACGTGCCAACAAACCTTTCCATCTACCATATGCTCATGATGATGTCACAAGCCTCCTGGTGACGTACTGGGTCATCTGGGACCAACGTTCCACTGCAAGTGGGTCAATCCCCCTAGGTCTGGCTCAGCCAAAGTGCCCCTGATGGAACATTCTCTTCCTCTCTGGTGCAAAACCTTTGTCAAACATTGTCCTGTCTCTGCCCCTGATGGGGTATCATGAACCATCTGATGGGCTCTTCATCCCCATGGAGGTTCGAACTAATCATCTCCCCATGTGTGTCGGTCCATGTGGTACCTGTCCATCGGGCATGGTCCTGC
Source organism: Picea engelmannii (assembly GCA_009831015.1). Lineage (NCBI taxonomy): Eukaryota > Viridiplantae > Streptophyta > Pinopsida > Pinales > Pinaceae > Picea > Picea engelmannii. The sequence goes on from ML795084.1 coordinate 178,570, forward strand.
ACATCAAAAACTACGCCCTCCATGGGCTCATTAGTCATAGGGATCATAGCAATGTAAATCACATTTAATCATCAATTTTATCAAGCATATGCATAAAATCCCTGATATATCATTCAATAGCTCAAAGACTCTACAAAAACCTACAATTACAAGGTTGAGAAAAATGACAAGATACCCTATTGAGCTAGTATCCATAAGGAAAGGAAAGTTTCAAAGGGGTTTCATCCAAGCCATGTAAACGATGTGAAGTGGTTCAAGGGATGTCCAGACATACGGGTAGAGTGAGAGCCAGGTATGCATGATATTACTTGTGGGTGCCTTTGTAGAAGGCGAGTTGTACCCATCATGGATGCAAATTTCTCCAAGCCCCTTTTGTCTTTATTCTTTTCTTTATTTACTTTTTCTTCTTCTTTTTATTTTTATTCAAGGGCTAACTAGAGGAAACTCCCTTGGCGTGGTGACCAGAGCTGACAGTGTTACCCACAAGTACTTTCACAATGTTGATAAGGTTGGCTCGTGATGAGACCCCCTTTCCCTTGGCCATGCAACCAAAGGTCACTACCCTAGCGTGGTAACCAGATGGTGGAAATGTCATGCTATTAGGTACCCATGAACATAATAGGTTGGCTCGTGATGAGACACCCTATCCTCTTGATTAGGTCTTGTTTGTTATTTTTTCGGGTCCCTCTTGTTTCTTGTTAAGAGGCTTTTTATTGCCTTCTCGGGGATCCCTGGGCGAATCATATCGAGGTTTCATTTTTAGTATTTTATATTTTACCAGCTTCTTTAATCTTTTGGACCTTTAGCCCCTTCTTCCCACGAGATAAGGTGCAACCCCACAAATAGATCATCCTAATGCCTGGACAAAGGTAATGGGACAGATGAGTGCGAGACAAGATAGAAAAGTGATGGTATGATGGGAGAGAAAAATTTCTCTTTAGAAACCCCCCAGTGGAAAAAAAAAACCTATGGGTACAGGCTTTCTAGGGCACCCATTCAATCTCCCCAAGCATGGTCAAGTGGGTCAATGTAAGATCCAAGAAGTCGTCGAAAATAAAAGGAATTAGATGCATACATTTAAAGGTTATAATGATCAAAAGTGACACATACCATGATACCTGGACCAATTACCTCATGGAGCAAGATCCTTCTCCGATACAAGACCAAGCCGATGGTGATGGATGCTGCTATTGCTAATAAGATGAATCTGATGAAAGAAGAAAAGAATGGGCCCTCCAAGGCCATGCTCAGGTCAATCCTGCTCTCGGTACTCCATGTCGAGGACCTGTGGGCCTCGAGACATGATTTCCTTGATATCCCTGGAAATCGAGGATAACATCTGTCTCCAACTCAGGGACATGTTCACACCATAGAGCGCATGAGAACCTCAACATATCTGGCATAACATGCAGACCTGCTCAACTTGATAGAGGCATCAGTAACAAATATGGGATGGTATATCCACCCCACATATATAGACATATATATATAACTGAAATAAAACAATTAATATGCAAATGTGAAAGCAAACTAACATGAAATGCAAATTTTATAGTACACGAAGAATGCCTACTTACCTTCACTTACTTGTGAAGTCAGGTCCCCCCACCTTGGTGGGGTTTAAGGAGGTGCCCGCTGATAAGTAATGGGTGCCTTCTTCCTTCCAAAGTGGACAAGTAGTATGAGTTATCAACTGATTCCATTCCAACTTTGAAGGGTCTGAGCCATGACTGAGTACTTCCTTTTACATTAGTTGGCTCTTCTTTTTGAGTATCCCACATCCATACCATATCTCCCTCCTTATACTTTCTGACTTTGTATTTGGTTGTTCCCTGGACAACCCTGGTGTATTGTACTGAGGGAGGTGGGTGGGCTTATGCTATAAAGACTTCTTGTTGGGATGGGTAGATTTGTACGTCATCTTCATTTTTCTTTAATATCTTCACCGTCCCAACTTATTTGTTCTTGAATTCATCTAGGAGTTGTTGGTATTCTTCTTTCTTGGGACATTCGATCTGATCAAAGTCTTCTTCCGTTGCAAAGGGCATGTCTTCTGGAGAATATTTCTGAAGATTTTGTATCATATCATTCTACATTTTGTCATTATTTATGGGATGAACAGTATCGTGCACATGGTCCCCAGTTATTGGCACATTAAGTAGACGTCCCACCGTTCCATCTTTCAAAGTTAATCACAAAAATGTGAGGTCCATCTCAAGGGAACCGCCTATCATTGCGCCAAACTTCCTAGATAATAACTTTCCCCACACGTCTGGGACATCAACCACCACAATGCCAATGTGGACTGTCTTATCTAGATACTCCTTCAGGCGTACCTCAACATTTTCAACCACCCCATGTGTGGGTATTTCTTTAGATTCGAAACGACACACATTCCTATAAGGCCTCGCGACCTTCAAACCCATTTGTTGCATGACTTTAAGAGACATCATGTTGGCACAAACACCTGTATCTAGCATGCAATTATTGAGATTTTTGTTGTTCGTTGTCAACGTCATGAAGAAAGGAGGGTTTTCACCATATTGGACCCTGAAATGATCAGCTTGCAACATAATAGGGGAATCCATAGGTTCATCTGATACCGAAAAGAAAGCGTTAAAGCGTTCCTTGATGGATTGGATCTTGACTGCTTCTCTCAGGGGAACATTCACATGCATCTTTGATAATGACCCTTCGAAGTCAAAATTTAGGTCAACCTTACCAGCCTTGGAAGTCTTGGGAAGAAGTATCTCCAAGGACGAGGGCTTTGCCTGATCAGCAGTAGGTTGTTTCGAGTTCTTCCTTCTGTATACTTGAATTTCTTGTTTCTTTAGTTTTTCTCGTGATTCCTGATCCAGGTTGTTTGTCACCGCCATCCTTGCTGCTCTGGCTGCTTCCCTTACGGCTTCTTGATGTTCTATATCTGTGATATTTATTTGAGGGAACCCATGAAGCAATAAATGTTGTTGACTTGTTGATGGCCAACGTTATAAGGACATTCATGCTCCCAATGTGCTTCAATGCACTCCAGGCACCAAGGATTTTCATCAACAATGTTCGTAGGGGCCAAGGTATTTGGAACTTTGTGCTCATTCTTTGGCTTGTAAAATTGGTTCCCTTTCTAGAATTGTCCTTTGAACGGGGCCCTGGTTGCTTGGATCTGGGATTTTTCAAGTCTGACAATCCATCTCATCATTTCTTCTTGATTCTTTATGATGCTATCCATGGAGGCTTATAGCTTGTTGATACTGGTACATAGATCTGAAGTAGGCTCAGCATTGTGTACTATTTTTTTCTTGGTGTCTATTCTCCCCCTTGGGTTAGCAAAAGGATCAATTTTAGATGAAAGGAGGTTCCCTTCTATCTTGGTGGTGAGCTCTTGGGATTCTTGAATGGACTGGGGGTTTTTGTTTCTAAGAAGATACCCTAGTTGGCCATTGAAAGATCTGGTGTAAATATGGACAAGGTAATCATCTTTCGGGTGATGGCTTTCGGGAATTCTTTGTAGCAATGTTTCGAATCTGGTGTGAAACTCCTGAATGGACTCATTTTCATACTTAGCAAGGCTATTTAGTCGAGTGAGGAGCATAGTAGGGTCTTCTTTGATACTCCATCTTTTGAGAAAGGCCTCTTCAAGTCTATCCATGGTTTTGATTATTTCGTTAGGAAGGTTGAGGTACCAACACCTTGAGGGATCATAGAGAGTAGTGGAGAACAACTTCATGACCAAATATTTAGCATCATCACTGATGGGGTGAAGCTGAAAGAATGCCCAAAAGTTGCTCATATGCTCTTCGACACTGATGGCATCAGTACCGATGAATTTAGGCAACCACTTCTCATACTTAGGTGGCATTTGCCTAGGGTAGCCTGGTATGGCTGACATGTCTAACGGCCTGAAAAGGGTAGATGACCATTATTCTTTGATTGTTGGTTGGGTTTGTTGTAGTAGTCTAAGAGGTAGACATGATTCTTAAAGGAAGGCTCTTCCCGAAAAGTGATTTGACAACATGAGAGTTTAAGGGAGGCTTCCTTCTGAAAGACAAAGGAGGATTATTGAATCTCCTTTTAGTTTGTGGAGTCGCCGGATAGTTTACATGAAACTACCAAAGAAAAGGAGAAGAAACACCCTAGTGGAGTCGCTAGGTAAGCTTGTAAGAAAAGGTCTCTAAGGCAAGGCTTCTCGAAAATATTTGTTGTTTGAGGAGAATTGACTCAGTGTTCCCCGACAACAGCGCCAAAAGATTATCGTACAGTTTGTAGCTAGGTCAAATGGCTAGAAGATAGAGGCCAAACTGGAGTAACAAGAACCTACCCCACTTGATGTCACCACAATGGGGAGGTTCTTTCTATTTAGGGAGGTTAGGCTCAGGGGAGACGTCCCCGGTAACCTGGGGTTTTGAAGAGGCCAAGGTACAAAGGTCAAAGTAAAAGTCGCTCCTCACAGGTTACCACCAAGATCAGATAGTCCGGCTAAACAACCAATAATGAAGTGTAGCCCCAAATGAGAACACCTGCCTCGAACAAGAGAATAGAAAAACAATATATGCATGCTATAATTCAATGGGTTAGTGCTTCATATAACTATCTCATATCAATTTATTAGCAGTTATGACAATAGATATTGACGAGATCAATGTTGATTAATATAGCAATGGAACAATATCAATTCATCAATAAATATCGAGATGATGTAGCAAACAATGTATCCAATCAATCCCTTACTCAATAAATGCTTTAAAACACCATCTAATTGCTTATCAACATAAAATGATGCATCAAGATGGAATAACCAAGGATGACGTCAGCCTTATTAGGGTTAGTAGCTAGTTAGGGTTTCAAATTATAAAAGTTTTAAGAGTTGTTTGACCACTATCACTTCAATGTTGGGGACCTAAGATCAGTGCCTAAGGTTAAATGGAGTCAATTTAAGAGAGTGCACAAAGGTTGAAGGGAATAGGATAAGGACTATAGGGAAGGGTTATGAAGTGTTGCAATGGTAGGGCCCTAGAATCAAAACCCTAGGGGAAAGAGGCTCACTCCGGTGTTGCCTAAACAAGGCCTTGTGCTATTTCCTCCTTCCTTAGGTTAAACTTGGCAAAACGGCTAGCGTTCGTGCTCGAATATTCGTCGGGTGAGCAAAAATGGGAGCACTAGAATGCCCCGTTGGGCTTGGCAAGGCAGAACAAGATGCTGTGGAGAAAAAAGGGTTAACAGAAAACAGAAAACAAAACAGAATACGATCTATCTAACAACTGAAAGCAAATAACAATTCGAAAATAAACAAAAACATTAAACATGAAACAAGGGAGTCATCAATGGTTTCAAGGCTTGATCTATTAGCGAAACCAGAGCACACACTGAAGACAGAGATAGGGGTTCCCTCTCCCTCCAGCAGAAGGTCCTTCGGAGCCCTCAACACAATGCTTTCCTTACAAAATCAATAGAACTGAACTGAGTGATGAAAGAACTCTGGGTTAGGCCGCTGATGGATGGCTTGTCAAAGACTGAGCTATGAATCATCTGGACAGCGTAACATTGCTTTGAATTCTCTGCTAAAACAATGAGTCTCCACGACTATTTATAGCATTTTTCAGGCAGTCACGTAACCAAATTCCAGTGTAAACACGGACCTGTTTAGGGTTCATTTAAGCCATTAATTCACCGAATTTGCAGAGTCGACCCTGATCTGAAGGTCAAATCATCTTGGGGGCCGGTCCATTGGCGTTCGGGAGGCCGACTTAAGCAATTAATGCACCGTATTAGCATATGCACGGCTTTTTGTGTTGACAAGCGCGCATCGGAGCACGCATGCGCCAGAAGCACGTTTTTGTCCCGCGCATATGCGTGCGCACCAAGATGCTGTAAAGTGCCCTTCAATTTTTGGTTACTTTGTATAGTTTTTGACCCTTATGGAATGCTGTGAACTTAATTCAGTGCCATGAATGACTTCATTGCTATTTTGATGATGTGGAGTTCTTGTCGCCATGTGCAGACGAAATTTCAGTGATAACAAATGCCCCGTGATGGATGAGGTTAGGAGCATACGTATAGCCGAAATCCATCAATGTTTCTTCTACTGAAAATGTTGTTGTAAGGGAAAGCAATAGTGGGACCCTTTGGAACGATCCGTTGGAGGAAAAAGGAACCGGTATCTCGACCTTTTGAGAGACGTGTATGAAAAAAATATACAACTGTGTACAAACGAGGCGGGCATGCCCCATGCTCGTATGATGCAACTCTGAAAAAACATGACTGAAGTGTTGGTGTAGACAACTGCAGCGCCCTCAGGGGCGGTAAATGATAAAGGCAGAAGACAATTCTGCAACGGAACATACTCTGAATAATAGGCAATGATCACTGTAATAAGCAGCGACGATGATGTGGGCATTGA
>ML795085.1:0-31369 GCA_009831015.1 Picea engelmannii
TAACATTGAAATTGACATTTCAAATAACCTATTGTGAGGAGGGATTCATTTTAATAGCACCCTTGAACAATATTTTTTTTGTTTCTTCATTTAACAACATCCCAACAATATGTAAGTTCATTCAAATACTGAAGATATTACATTTGAATGGAAAAACTCAGAAAGATACACATTCACCTGGGAAAACACACACCAAGGAGCATTAACACATGAATCTATGGTAATAACGTTCAAGACTTATGAATGATAGTTTCATTAATATTGGGAAAATATTTCAATACAGATCATTCATTTTCCTCCCTCTCGAACCCCCATTACAACGAAAATTATAAAATATATTCAAAATGGTCAATGAGCCAGTCTTAACAGACTTTTACAAAAATAGATATTCCCTGCAAAATATCTGGGATTTGTTAACACTTTGTTGGGACTTGAGATCTCCTTTATCTTTGGGATATTTTTGAATGATTTGTTGACTTTCCTTCGAGTTGTATTATGCCACTTGAATGAAACTTCAAGGTCAATTAGAAGCAGGTAATTTGTATTTTGTTTTTCCTAATCTTACAATTTATTTCTATTGAATTTCAGAAGGGATGTCATAATCAACCATTTCCTTAACAAGAATTTCTAATCCTATGCAAGATGGATAGAAAATAGTGGGAAGACCTGATCTGATTGTCCTGAATTGGCTTAAAACTTTGAAATCATTAATCAATTTATCAACTATTGTAACCCTTGTTAATCCCTCTTCTATGTCTTCAAACTTTGAATGATCCATTCAAACTTGAGTCAACAATACATTATATTCTACTTGTGAAATTAGGTTACCTCTCCCATCCCAAAAAGAAGGGATACCTTTGTTAAATAACTGACTAAATAGGTACTTGAAGTCTTGCACACTTTTTTCCACCTACTCAGCCTTTGTCTTCACATTCTTTATATGATTATGTTTTCCAATGATTTTTATGGCCCAAATTATAATAACAGTCCTATCCTTGACCCCAATGGTCTTCAAATATGCATTAGAAAATGAATTTAGTAGATTGATTTAATTTTGAGCCCAATCTAATGATATTTTTCGTAATGTTTCATTTACAACTGCAAATATATGACGAACAGTAACTGCTGCAGTATTCTTGCCATCAACAAAATTCATATACTGCCTAAACTTAGTGATATTTGTTGCTAAAGAATCCCAAATAACATGTTTGGCTCCTTGCAATGGAACTTTTCATATGATCCTTGACTTTAACTTGGCAATATTTTCTTGCAAAAAATCGTTCTCTTTTTGGACTTGCTCACTCTTTTCACTCCTTTGAGAAACTTCCATCTTCAACTTTTGATTTTCTTCTTTTAACCCCTTTATTTCCCCATCTTTCAAGCTAATTTGTGACATGTTTTTTACTAGGTCCTCGTCCTCTGTAGCCACATTCTTTTCGTTACTGGGGCCTGCAAAGGAAATTGATGCCATCATTTCTTGTTTTCCTTTGAGCCAATCCCCTTTCTCCTTCTCCAACTACCCCATTTTGGATTTATAACTTATCACCTCTTGTTGTAGTAATTCATTTTCTTGCTCAATTGATGTAAGCTCTAGAGCTTGTACATGCTCTGATGTTGGAATTTTTAGCTTCTTCTTGAGAGTCTGAATAGTATTCTCTTTTTCATCCAACAACTTCTTCATTCCTTGAGCATTTTTTGGATCTTCCCCACAAGCTAAAAAAATTGTTTCAAATATTTTGATTTGAACCTGCCAAGCTTTGTTAGCTGTGTTTTCTTGTTTCAATTGACTCTTAAGCTTAGATACCAATGATCTCAACTTAGATTTCTTCAATTTCAGATGCAACAAATCTACATAAATCATATCACTGGTTTGTTTATGAAATTGCATCTTGTTTGGTGCATTGATCTAGTCATATATGATATTTACCTATGATACCTTGTCTTCATCTATGAATGCAATGTTCAAAGTATTATTCTGATGATCCCTAACAGTAATTAGTGAAGTTGTCTCTTGATATATTTTCTTACTTCAGGGAATAATTTTCGAGCTTCTTTTAATGCCAGTGTCTTCTTCTATGTATATCGCTTCATGAGATCTTCTTTTGATTTATATGGAACTCCTTGAACATCTACAAATACATGCCTTTGAATATGGAAAAAAAATGAAGTATCATTACTTTCTGGTTCACCTTTTTCCCTTTCAACAAGAGAATAACCTCCCTGATCTTTTTCCTATGCTTCTTCCTCTAAATCAATAATATCCTTTACCTGAGTAATATTCATCCTTTTGCTGACAGATTGTTCCCCATATACCTCCATTTTTATTGTCTTTGAAAAACCTCTTTTGTTCAATAATTCATCTTTAGCAGGGTTTTGGATAGTAATTTTTTGAGAACTAACCTTCCCTGCATCCTCTTGCATCTTAGTTGACTGTTCACCTTCCTTAAAACTCTCCAAATTTGTTATTTTATCTATCCCTTCTAATGTTTAGTGATCGTATGGAGCATTTTTATTTTGTTGTCGTCTGTTAGATATAATCTAATGAGGATCATACTTTATATTGTATGCTTCTGGGAAACTCAATACTTTCAACATCTCTTCTACTATTGGAAGGAAAGACTTTTTTTGACAAAAAAGGGGCCTATATTAAATGGAAACTTGATATATGTTTTTGTGTGCAACTTAATGAAATGTTCTGATTATGTAACCAACCTTTGTCTAATAAATTCCAATGCAAAAATTATGGGGGTAAGAATAGAAGGAAGAATATAGGGTGCTTCATGAAATCCATAAGTTCTAATAATTGTAGAAATAATGTATATGAACCAATCTCCAACCCTTTTATGTTGGTCAAATTGCAATTTGTTCTTCATCTACTCCAAGACTCTGGGAAAAAATGCATTATGGATTAACCTATAGACTTTTGACATGATTTTGTTTATGAAAGTAAACATGGTGATTTTCTTTGTTTATGTTGATACAAATGAGAAATATGGGACCATCTTCTTTAGTTTTTAATGATTTGAAACTAGAATCATTCTCATCAAATAGGTTTGATACCTGAAATGTCTCAAAGAGTGGAAATTCACTAGATGGGAATGGATTGTCTCAACTAGGAATTCATCAAAATTAAGGAATATTGACTGACTTGACTCAGACTTGAACACTCTCAGAAGAAAACCTAGCATGAATTCAACAATATGTTGATCATTATGTAACCCTAATATTTGACTCAGAATTGAACAAACCAACCGCATTTCTTCTGTGAATATATTTACATTATAAGGCAATGACAAAATTGCAATGGACTGATCTGGTTTAACAATATGACACAAAAATTGTTTTTTCACTTCCAATTCACATTCCATGTAAACCATAATCATTTTCGTGTTATTAAATGACTCAGAACCTTGTGAAAAATCCTTGTGTAACCCTAATGACTCTATAACTAACAATGTATCGACCCTGAATAAAATTTCAGACCCATTTGTATCCACAATGACCCTTTTAGAATGTGAATAATGGGTGGCACTCCAATTAACGAATTCTGAAAATTGATATGACTATTTGAGACAATAAAGAAAATTTGCAATTTAACAACATCTATAAAAGATGCATTTTTTACTCCTAATGCACTTAACCTACTTCTAGACTTAGTGACGATGTTTACAGACAAAACAGGGTTGAACACATTAGAACCCCCATCAATAATTAAATCTTCTTTATTTTTAGGGTTCTGGTAAGGTACATTTGAAATTTGAGTTTGTTCCATGGCATCGAGAGAACTTTATAAATACTTGTATTCTTCGAATTTGTAGTGGAGGATGAGTTGCAAAGATAGAGAGAATATCTTTCAGTAGTTCTCACGTTGGCACTTCAAAAAATAATATACATATAAACCCTTAAATTTATTTAAATCAAGTGTTATTGTGGAAGTTGTTGGGTGTGGTTTTCATCTACACCGCCTTGACCTCCGCAATGAACCTTGTATCAAAAAGTACCCCATAGGTTATACCATGGTTTTCATTGTGGAATCCACTTTAGTAATTAACCCCTGATCACTTTCAACCTCTGCAATGCATATCAACCATTGATGAGATCTAAGAATCGTAATCTGAGTGGCCCCACCGCATTTCTCTAATTCTTTGCCACTTTTAGAACCTCCCCCAACTTTTTATCAGTTTGCTAGTTAAGAATATTGCTAACCAGATTTAAATTGTGCTAACCACTGACTATTAATTCAAACAGAACAAAGAAAAATTCTTTAGCCCTCGATCTTTTCCTTCGATTCCACCTGTATATTTTAATTTTGTCTAAACTTTATCACTCTTTGAAAACAAAGAAACCTTAGTAAGGATATCACTAAATAAAACCTTACACACTAACAAAACTCAAGTGGGAGGATATTGCATGTGCACATGGAGGATATAGTGTAGCCTTTCCACCCTAACATCCCATCAACTGCTAGAATATAGTTTTTGTATCACTCCCAAACCTACCATTACATTTCTAGCATTTATAGTTTTTGAGGATATTGGGAACTCTTTGGGTAGCTATATGGAAATAGATATTAAGAGAGGCACTACATTGAGTTTGTCCACTTATGATCATATTTGTGTTGAGATGGACCTTAGTAAAGGTATTTTGGACAAATTGCTTCTCAAGTGAAAATATTTTAGATGGAATCAAGTTCTAAGTTATGAGAATACAACATTCTAGTACCGAATTGTTTCCAAACAGGACATCTACATGACACTTGTCCCCATGCACAAGCTCATCCTCCAAAGAAAAAATAGTCTAAGACAAAATTTGAAAGATGGAAATTTCTTGAGCAAATGATGTGTATTGATGATAAAAATATTACTCACAAGGAAATGGTTTGGCCATATTGACAAAAAATAACTTGATTCTAAATATAAACAAAACAATCGCTAAGTACCATCATAATTGGCACAATCGATTATTCAACAAATTATGGGACAACCAAGTTACCCCAAAGGTTTCCTTAGGAATCTCTTCCTATTTCTTAGTTTAAGGAGAATAAACAATGCTACCTTCGAACATTTTCTTACCCTCCCTACAACTTTCTTAAAAAACATTAGGATATGGAAATACTCGAATGCAAGATAGAATCATTGCCTTGCTCAAACTCAAAGAGGAAAGAAAAAAAACTAAATTAAAGTTCACATCCCACCAAAACCTAGTCAAACATTGGTTTGATAAAAGTGCTTCTACAAAGATTTCCAAACTAGAGATTTAATTTTAATGTAGGACAAAATTTGTGAACTATAAGGGAAGAACACAAAATTTTACCCTTTGTGGAATGGACCATAGAAATTTTTTGAGAAGAATGGAAAGGGAACTTATTGTCTCCAAATCTTGCAAGGAGACCAATACCTCCTAACTACTAATAGTCGACACCTTAAATGATACTTCAACTAATCCAACTTTATAGTGGATAAGCTTGTAAATAGTAGGGTTTTGACATTTATAAAAAATTCCACTTTTGAATTCACTAGTTTGGAAGATGCCCTATCCTCCCCAACCCATCCAAATTTTACTATGGAGATTTGGTAATTGGTTATGTATATGGGGTTTCTAAAGTGTGTATCACCAAGAGTATAAGGTAAGGCCATTGTTGTAAATGCTTGTACATCAACTTAAAGTTTGAAGGGAAAGAAATTTAAATTGTCCATGTAGCAACTTCTATGGCATCATAAAATCCTTGGGGAGTTGGATGGTAATACAAGTACTCTTAACATGTTAAGAACATTAGTTATAATGGCCAGAGAACTATGGATGATATAAATTAAGAGGATAATGTATCACAATTTTTTTTTAATTTTCCAATACCTTTGAGAATATTGTACACGTAGCTGATTCTTCTTAATTGATTTTGTGGTAGAAGTTTTAAGGGATTGACAATAAAAATGTTGGATTGAAGAAAAAATTAAAGGTGATTATGAGATTTATAGGTTTAAAAAGTTAGTGTAGCCAAATGAATATGAAACTACCTTTGCATCATTAACATTCTGGAAACCATCTGATTTTAAATCTCTATGATTTGGTAGAACTAGAACCTCTGACGTATTGACAAACCTTTCCCATTTTTTGTATAAACTCAAGATATGGATACAAAAGAAACCCAATGAAAACAACATTGATTCTAACAAACATAACGTTACACAAGGATACCATCACCACCAAAATCAATGACACTGAAAGAGGTGGGAAAAGGAAAATAACTATAAGAGTTCCAAACAGAAATTTGGAACTTCCTTGAAACAATCACTTGATCCATATTGTTCTCCAGTTAATAATGATAAAATATACATATGGAAATCTAGAAATCTAGATCCATGAATTGAGGGGTATTGATGATGTCACAAAATCTGAAGCTACTTCCTAGAATGACCTTGATATTTCTACTTTTGATGTGCTAGTAAATTAAGCAGTAATAATGCCACTACAAGTTATTATGTTATGGCACATGTATTAACCTTGGTAACTACATTGAGTACAGTACCAAAATTTTCCTTTATAAAGTATGCAATACAATGAAGTTGTAGGTGTAAAGGTCACTAAGTGTCAATATCATCAAGTTATAAGCTCCAAGGAATACATTTCCATTGAGTCTTCAGGGTTTACCAGCGGCTACTGTGGCTGGTGGTTATTATTGTCCTCCATATGGAAATCCAAGGAAGAGGGGAGAATCCATTGGGCATTGGAAAGGTATTGATGTCCTTGTTATGAATTCTTAATACATGGGAGGATGAAGGAAATTTATTTCTCTAAAAATATGATCATCAAGTTGTACATCATATACAAGTGCTATTAGGTGCACGAGAAGCATTGGAAGCTCCCTATGGGGTCAAACTTGAAGAATCCTCTACTTCAAATGAAAAAGAACCTTCACCCAAATCAAAATTGGGAAAAGTAGTGTCCAAGTTAGGATTCTTATGATCCACAACCCAATCCTTCGAAGGCCCTAAATGATACTCTTCTTACCTTATGTAGATAAAGTGGATATTGAAATGTATGTACATGAGATATTTAGTTTTCTTTGAACCCAACATATCAAGTTTTATTGAGAAGATATTTCTATAGCCCCTTGTGACATGAGATATTTAGTTTTCTTTGTATCCAACTTATCGAGTTTTATTGAGTAGATAATACCATAGACCCTTGTGAATTAGCACAAAATATTAGGGCCAACAACTCTTTTGGACCTGCTCTATGAATGGTTCACCACTCCAAGGTGCGAAATTTTTTTATCATTAAAGGATGTAAAGTAAAAAAGGCTCCCTAATCTGTAAGCAAAGTGTTATTTCTTTGAATCACTTACATTAGAGGAATTTTGAGGTTAAAAATGGTTTCAAAACAAAAAATATGCCAACAATATTGGTTCCAGGTAAGCTTCCCTATTGGGATCAAATGGTACACACCATCAATGGTACCCATGGAGTACAATATACTACATAGTTAATTTAGGTTTAGTTAGACTAAGGGTAGGCTAGGCTAAGTTGAGTTGGTAGGTAAAGAAAATATAGGGTATGCAAGATGATCAGGATAGGTTACGTCAAGTTAGGCTTGGAAGGTGAGAGCAAGGCAAGGTAGCGGTTGGTAGGGTAAAGTGAGAATTAGGTTTTTTAGGGTAAACATGCATATACTCATGAATGAATGAAATAAACTACGTATAATAAATGAAGTAAAGCACTACTTTCCAAATGAAAGGTAAATAAATAAAACAACATATAAAAAGATAGATTCATGAGTATCAATTATGTACCTTTTTGTACAATTCATGCAACCTCTCTAGATAGGATAGTGATCAGTTGGAATTCCTAGTGCAAAGTCTTGTAGAAATCAATGAACCATGAAATGTTAAATTTATGATAAAGAATTTAAGAAATAGACATCAATTTCAAAATTTACATGAATATATAATACATAAGAATAAAGAGCATTACCTTATTAAGCTTATCTTTGTTTTGAGGATATTTTAATATTCTCTACTGAATAGGGCCAACCACATGGAGGTGGAAGATCATATGGCCCCTCCCCCCCCTCACATCACTCTCAATTCCCCGTACCCAATGCATGTACATGAAAATAAATGAAATTTATTTGCAAATATGTGTTTTTCGTCAAAAAGAAACATTCAACATTCATTCATTAAGTACTTATAACATTCATCCATTTATTCATTCGTAGGAAAAAAATGTTTCATGGAATTAGTTTATATTATCAAAAATAATATGTCATTATGTTATTACAATCACTTCTTTTCTGGATTTTTTTTTTTCACAAATTCAGAAACCAACTGATCATCTTCTACAACATCTTTATCAATTCTTTTGGTCGACTTTGTAGCTTGTCTTATTGTTTTTTGGGTGGTGTACTCATGACATGGAATATGTTGTTGTAAGGTGCCAGGATCTACTGCAATAATGAAGAAATGTTAAATTGATATGTTTTGTTTATATCATTACAAGTATTTTATTAATAAAAAGAACATTAGAGTGGTGCTCTTTACTTGACAGGGCCACATCATGTACTTCATATCCTTGTTTATCTTCCTGATCATCTTGTACATGATGACCCTCTACATGATCTAGATTTGAAACATTAAAGATTAAAATTAATACACTATTTGCAATTAAATATTTTCAACTGTAATTCATACTAATTTTTTTGTAGCACATGAATACATCCATTACCAGGATTCACATCATGATATTCATTGGTTTGTCGTTCTCCATCCTGGGAATTATGTGTATTGTGGCTTTCCTACTTCAAAAAAAGAGGCTCAATATTTTATGGACAAAATTAATAATGAATAGACTACACAAGTAATCAATCTTAAATAAACTTTGTTGATTTTATTTACCTGTGCGTAGGGTGGATCACTGGAAGAATTTGTTGGCCCAACGTCCAAGCTTTTTCATCATTCAACAATAGTCACAAAGCTATGTTGGAAGCCAAGCCTCAAGTCTCCCTCCATTGGCACTTTGTTGAATCGATCAGCTTGCAATTTTGCATAAGATCATCAATTGATCTTTTATGGTGAAATAATAAAAAAAAAAATTATATGCAATTTGTTATTTGGATACAATATTTTAGTTATCGATACTTGCAATTCATGCCACTAGATTTATGACAACAACCAAGCCCAAGCTTGTGCTTCCCGTGATTTTCTAGTCCTTCCTTTGTTGTCGATGTGTCTGGCAACCTATGAAATACATTAAATGTTGAAAATCTCATGTAAAAATAAAGAGTAATAAACATATAATTACATTCTTCAATGTATTTCATACCTTCCTGTGCTCAGTGGTATCTTTCCTTGTTTTCTTAAATCCCTCTCCCTTCCATCATCCATCAAGGATTTCCACTCCCTTATTAGAATAATTGGAGAGTGCTCATACCTAGGGTTAATTTCTATATGAACCCTATATTGTTCCCTCACAATCTTCATATGTTGTTTGACTTTCTTGAGGACCTCCGCTCGGTTTAAGGTATCAGCACTGAATAGCCCAATCAAGCGATTAATGAGCTCATCTTTTAAATTTTTTCATTGTTTATCCCACCCTATGCGGATGGTGTGCCCAAATATCTCCAGTGACCAATCATTTAGATGTTAAAAAAAACATCAATTCATACAAAACGGTCATGTCATAATTATTTTAAAAAGAATGATCTATGAGTAAATTTCAATCAGATTCTATATAATAGCTAAAACATTTTTTAAATACCTGGGATATTCTCTATCTTTATGGGAGAGAAATTTTCTTCCACCAAAAATGTGGTCTCTACTCTTCCTATGTTAATAACATGAGAAGATCTAGGAAATGCTTCTTGAGAAATATCAATACTACTCTCTACTGCATTGACCCCCTGACCTTGTTCTACATGATCTGTAGTGCCTCAAGAAATAGAGGGTGCACCCACTTCTTCCTTATGGGGTGTCCTGCTATGTGTTGTTGATTGTTCATTCGATAAAAATGGAACATTTTCATATACACGTGGGGTTAGATGCTCGTGATGTGAAGAGTCATTAGTGGCATCAATAGTAGCAACATGCCCCTCACCAGGATTATGTGGATGCAAATATGCATGTAAAAATAAATCATATTTTAGTTCATGACATATACGAGTAGAAAATATAAAACCATAAATAAATTTATCTTCTAATTAAATATCCCACATATTACATTCAACGACTGAGCTCTCATAGTCAAACGATCAATATTTTCTCTAATCTCCTCCGTTTGTGGCTAAACGAATACCAAACGAAGGATTTCCACATTTATTTTTTTACAGTATTCTTTAACATATGAAAGGGTTTAAGTGATGATGTGATGTCATCATCGCACACTATCTCATCCACATCCATTTCTATGGATTTCTCTGCTAAGGGATGCATAGCCTGTGACAAAAATATATAAAATATTAATATCGAAATGAAACCAATAGACTCATAAAAAAATCACAATAATACAAAATATTTATTTTGTACAATTACTATGGGTTATACCAGCTGGGAATAGGATGGTTTCTTCTAATATATCGGGGACTTCCCCCGGTTAGGTGCAACCTACAAAAAAAATATTGAAAACATTAATATCAAAATGAAACCAATAGACTCTCGAAAAATCATAATTAAAGAACACATTGTTTATATTTAATTTGTACAATTTACAATGGGGTATACCTGCTTCCCTGACGATGGCATCATCTCATCCATCAGGGACTTTCCCCAATCAACAACCTGGAACAAAAATATTGAAACCATTAATATCGAAATGAAACCAATAGACTCTTCAAAAAACATAATTAAAAATGAGGTATACCTGTTGCTTAGAGGTTGGTGTCATTTAATGAAGGATATTACTTATATTTCTTATATCGAAATGAAACATTAAAAAAAACATTAATTAACAAACACATAAGTTATTAGACTCATTAATTACAGGTTTGGTGAAAATTTATATTTACCACTCCAATAGTAACAACATTTGTATCTATTCGATTCAAAATGTAATTGATAAACAACTCTTCCCTTGCAGCTATTAATTTTATGGAACACATGAAAACACATTTTCCTTCACGCCCTTTAAATACATAACTGGGTTGTTTATTTGTAGACCTAGGTTGTGTACTATTTATAAACCCTGCAATATTCCCTCATGATTTTGGCCTTCTGTCAATGTACATACTCAATCCTTTATTTTGATTATTGTCTTTTAGCTGTAAATAATTTGTAGACACTCTGTATCTACGCATATTGTGTGTATATTGGACCAACCACATCCAATCTCTGTAATTGTAGCAGGGTCCGGCATACTCCATAAATTCACTACATCTTTAGTAACCCACCTTTATGTCATCCATGCAAAACAACCCCAAACCATGTAATGATGATGGTGCAATCCAAAATATCCTCTCGTTCATAAAAAATCTATGTTTATACGAGGAAGATCGTTGAGTACCCATTGTTTCACTAGATGTTTGTACCTCAAGGGAACCTTGATGTCACCTATGGTCTCATCATCATAGGAACATGACCCCCCTTCCGTGAGAAAAAATTCCATTCATTTATGGAAGTTTCTTCTAATCTTTCGACATCTAGTTGGTCTCCCTCTGCTAGGCCTACTAGATGTCTCACTTTCCTCTAGTCTTCCTAAACTTCCCTCACTTAAGGAGGACAGATCTAACAAATACTTGTTTGGTTTTACCTACACCCCATCGAATGAGAGAAATAGTTAACATACATTCTCATTAATACCTCTCTAAGGAATATGAAAAAAATAGTTGGCTCTATTTGAGATTACTACTTATACACTTGGGGTTTTGTGTTGCATTTATGTCCCAGGTAATGAACTATATCACCTCAGTGTATTTCTCATTTATCATAAATGAGTCAACAAATTCCTTTTTTCAGGCCTAAAAGAGGTCTCAGGAAGAGATATCTACTCTCTCCTTATTTATTCATGCTTTTAGCTGAGGAATTAAGTAGGTCTTTGAAGGACACACTCAGAGCGGGCAACATGAATGGTATCCAAATTGGCAATCCATGTATTTTGTCACATTTACTATTTGTTGATGATATACTAATTTTTGTGATGCTACGAGGAGGGAAGCAACAAGACTCAAATAGATTATGGACCTTTATTGTCTTGTTACAGGTATGCAGGTAAATCTAAAGAAACCATATATTTGATTTATTGGTATATTTGAGGAAGATCAAGACTATATTTCCGCTCCTTTTCTTGATAATACTCTGGAGATGGAAAAATTGGCTTCAAGTAACTAGGTAGCCATAAGTGTTGGATTAAAGTACCTAGGTAGACATAAGTGCTGGGAGGATTGTACAAGATAAAGGCCTTTGGTATTGAATAGTAAAGGGAATATATATATATATATATATATATATATCCTACTACTCTTGTTTGCATCAGAAACCCCCTTTATCTCATGTGTTTAATGCTAGATGGACATATTTTGACCATGAGGTTAGGTGGATCCACTGGTTGCATAGTGATTGGTTTCTCCAACTCAACTACAAGCTCTGATTTTTTGTGTGTTTATTTGTTTACAAGGGATTTCCCTCCAAAGATTTCCTTGCTAAAGGAAATCAATCAAGAATGACATGGACTAGGGGACCCCTATTACACCCAAAGTGACCAACAATTTATAGTCACTAGCCTCAAAACAAGAGGACATAGAGAAAAAATTAGAGGATGCAAAAAAGGAGGCACATCCATCACCCAAATCCAACTAGGAGGATCCAAAACAAAGGAAAAAGGATACAATAGAATAATCAATAGAAATGGAATCTATAGCCCAAGGAAAAGAACCTACAACCTAATATGATTTGGAGATGGAATCAGATAAGGAGGATAATACGAACTCTAAGGAGGAAGAACCATAACCAGCCAAAGACATCAAAATGAAAGTAGGGGGATCCAACTAAGGGATCATTGATGTATCGATTTCAATAAATATTAAAGAATCTAAATTCCAAACTCAAAAAATTAAACAAAGAAGTGTTTGGAAACATCTTTCATAGTGACATAGAAAAGGAACTCAAATCATTTTATCATTGGCTCCACTTTGAACCAGATATATAAAATAAGGAAGCCATAAGGTCCATCCTGAAACACATCCCCTAGATGGTGATCCCATATTAGAATTTTAGCTTGATGAGAAGAGTTACTCTGGAAGAAGTTGAAATAATAGTAATGGACATGGCATTAGGGAAATATCCGGGTCTATATGGTTTTACAACATATTTCTTCCAAAATCGTTAGTTAGTGTTGGGAACATATGCTTGGAAGGTAGTTGAGGAATCTAGATAAACACAAGGAATTTTATAGGCCTTCAACCCCATATTCCTTACACTCATTCCAAAAGAAGAGAGAGCTAACGCCCCAAACAAATTCAAACCAATCTCTCTATTTAATTTGACCTACAAAACCATCTCTAAATTCATTACAAACTAACTAATATCACTTCTCATGAAAAAGGAGGATACAATGAAGGGTGAAAAATTATGGATGGGATCATTGTACTACATGAGGTTATTCACTCCTTAAAATTGACTAAAAAGCTAGACATGTAAATTAAGCTTGATATGTCTAAAGCCTTTGATCATATTAATTGGTATTTTTGTGTTCAAATGCTCTCTACCCTTGGATTCTATCAAACTTGGATCTTATGGGTTATACAATAGTTCTCCTCATATTTCTTCTCTATCCTAGTCAATGGCTCTCCCTCTTCCACCTTCAACCTTTCCTGAGGCATTAGAGAAGCTAATTCTCTATAGCCTTTCTTATTCATACTAATCGTTGAAAGATTGAGAAGAAATTTGTGTCAAGCAACTAATAGTCGAAATATGAAAGGCCTTCTTATCCATGGTGATTTATATCCCCTCTCCCATTTTCAATTCATTAATGACACACTCGTGTCCTATGTTTTCAATCAGTTATATTAATTATTTTTGTTAACTGCTTTACAAAAAATATTATTCTCTGTGTTAAAGCATGCATTTGATGCCCATGGATAACATCATAGGTAGATGATAGGTTGACCTCCTTTTTTCAGAGTAATAGAGGGATGAGACAAGGCCTCCCTTTTTCTCCACTCTTATACATTCTCATGGATCTCTCTTTGAGCAAAAGGTTGGAGCAAGAGAGAATTGTTGGAAACTTGAAGGGTATATCGATTGTCCAGGGAGCTAAATAATCGAGCCACTCTTAGTTTGATGATGACATGTTTCTTATGGGGGGTGCCTTTGTCACCATAACTTACCAAGTCAAGCAGGTCTTAAATCATTTCATGGATGAGATTCAAATCATACCAGTTCTTAAATCATTTAATTCAAGCAAGTATTAAACCATAATTTACAAAACCTTGGACGAGATTCAAAAGGAGGATATTTGATTCCTGATTTCGGGTTTCAAAGGATTATAATAAATTACTTATTTTGGCATCATTCCTAGCCAAAATGAGGTCTCCTATGTCACCTACTTTGTCGCTCCAGCAAGGGCACTCTCATTCACTCCTCCTTTGTTGCTCCAACAATGGCTTCTCTCGCTCCAACAATGGCTTCTCTTGTTGTAGGTCATGGTTGAGAGGTGAGGTAATTCAGGGGAGGTTATGGGCATGTGGGAGATATCTTGCTCCAACAATGGCTTCTCTCCCTCTCAGTCACAGCCAGGAGGTCAGGAATTCGAGGGAGTTGGTTATGGGCGTGCGGGTGAGGGATTATGAGTTTTATGTTTGTTTGAATATATTTTATAAATTATATAATTTATATAATGTAAATTATATAAATTGTATTTATGTAAATTATATTTATATAAATTACATATTATATATTATATAAATTATATTTTATATAATTTACATATATTAAATATTTAATAAACTATTGGTAATAACATGTTTTTCCTCGTAAGAGTTCACAAGCTCAAATCTAGAGGGAGGTGGGGTATGCATACCTTTGTATTCATTAGCAGTCAAAATGTTGTGCGAAGGGGGTCCCTTGTCCTACAAACAAGGGGTTCTCATACACCAATTTGGTGTCTAGATTGTTCGTGAACTTAAAATTAGATTATCATCATCATCATCAACAACATATTATATCATAAAATAATTAATATATTATAATAATTAATAAATATTATATAGTGGACCTAATGGTTAAGAACATGTGCATACTCCTTGGAGGTCATAGGTTCAAATACAAAGGGGCATAGGGTATGTATACCTTCATAGATGGGGAAAACTTATGGCCATTTGCAAATCATGACCAAGATGATTATGGGTCAAAGACAAAATATGAATACCAAGCCTAATATTCTATGTCTATCTCTAAAACAGATCCTCCATATAATGTTTAATAGGTTCAATTTAACATCCCAACTCTGGATAATGATCAATCTCAAAAGTAGAGACTACAATTGGATTGGATTGAGAAATTATTATCGAATAAATATGCCCTCCCTCCCTCTTCGAAAATCCACCCTCTATTGGGAATAGGTTCACTCCTCAAACATAGGGCCTTGAACACTACCCATAATCCTAGGAAATGAACCATCAATGCTACCATATGAAAAAAATTCCAACTAGTTTCCTCTTTGATTCCCAAATACTATTTAGATCTATGTCACAAGTGTACCTTTTGTCCTTGTATATGCTTCTCGTATTCAACACCTTAATGTTTCTTAGTTTCGAGAATTGTCTAATATTCTCTACTGAACGGGGCCAACCATGTGATGTAGGAGCATCTCTCCACGTCAATCAACCAGCCAGCCAGCCCACGTCAGCGCACACATTCAATGAAGAGAGGCGCAACCCTCATTTCAAATTTGAATTTGAATATAATTAAATGAATGTAAGGTTGTTGAGTCGTAAATCCGCTCTTTGCATAGGCATAACTGTAGGGAGCATTGAATGTTTGTAAGGCTGAAATCTAGATCTGATTCTGGACTAGACAACCCATTCAATGTAATTGAATAGGGTAGGTAGATTAGAGGGAAGAGCTCGAAGAGCCCCCTTATGTAAAAGATCTTTTGAATCTCTTTTGTAAAAAATGAGTTGGTAGCAAAGTAGCAGAGAAGGCATAAAAGTAGTATGCAGAGAGAGTTGAGAAGGAGCCGATATTCTATTGAAGTTCGTGCTCAGAACACCTTTGTAAAGAGGCATTTTTATTAATACAAACAGAAGCAGTTTTTCCTGCAAGTATTTTTGTGTTGAATGAATGTCTATGTGTGTTATTTATATGTTGTAGATGTATGTTAGGAATGCATTTGCAGGGTTTGTTTGATTTCAGGGTTAGAGGTCTTTGAGGCTTCACACCAGGAGGGTGTGACAGAACACTACGGGTTCTGATAGCCATGCACAGAGAGTGCATTTCTGAATTCTGTTGGTTCAAACAAAGGCGTGCCAGGAGGGCACAATAGCTGAAATCATTAGCTCATAGGAAGACCTCAAGGTTGTTGAACACCTTGGAGGCAAGACTGTGTAGAGGAAGATAGAGTAAGGAGACAAAATCTTTGAGGAGTTCTGTAAGGCTCTGCCAGGAGGGCATTGAGCACAGGCACAGAGTGATGAGGAATAACTCTGTTGTGAGTTCAACAGAAGTCAGAATCACTAAGGATTCTAGACACTCTGCCAGGAGGGAATTGAGTAGGTGCCAGAGAGCACAGGAATAACTCTTTGAGTTCTGGATTTGGAGAAGACTCTAAGGAGAAGGATCTTCACAGGGTTTTTGAACACCCTGCAGACTCAGCAAGAGGTTGCATGAGCTAAGGAGTGCCAAGAGGGCATCAGATTCTCCACCTGAAGGAGAAAGGGTAAAAGGACCGAGTTCCTTACGACTCTAAGTAATCAGAAAGCTCAGGAGGGAGAGCATTTTCATGTACGTAGGCGAGACCCAAGGTAAAGCATTCGCAGAGGAGAGGAGCAAAGGTTGAGACCTTTTTCACTTGGAGAATTATTCCAAGTCAGGAAGAAAGTGCGTAAGCTCAGGAGGAGCACAACTATCGTCAGATCAGCCGAAGAGATCTGGATCGTTGAAGTTTCCACGTCCAGGGTGCAGTGGAGGAGCATGCAGGACATTAGAGATTCTAAGTCGTTGGATCTTGCTCAGAATAGCCGACAGCCATCAGATCTGTCGAGAGCTACATGAGGTTTAAACCCTCACTCACAGAGTAGAGGACACGAAAGTCCTGGAAGAGTGAGCACATCGGGATTTCGGACTTCGGGATTTCAGAGGTCTTGTTGACGAAGGTTAGGACACTCCATGGTGAAAGTCCCGAAATAGAGAAAAGATCACTGCCATCCATTTGAGGGAGGACACGTGGCGTAGATTGAAAGTCCACCAGGATTTCAGTTACCGGGGATTCGAGTTGACAGAGGAGATTGTGTCACAGGGGGTCATAAGTCGTGAAATCGCGAAACAATGAGGACCATCCATCTGAGGGAGGACACGTGGAAACAATCTAGGATTTCAGGGAAAGTCCCGAAAGGAAGATTACTTTGGGGATTCGGATACCGGAAGTGAGAAGGATCAGAGGTGACAAGGAGTCTTGCATCTACAGAACTCGAGACGCAAAATATTGAAAGGATTTCCAGCAGGCGTCAAGTTGGCGTATCGGGGTTCGGGACTCCGATAGTTCCGAGGGTAAGGACTCAGAGGTCTTTCGGTGTTTTAAACTCCGAAAGTGTGAAGGGTGAAAGACCGGAGAAAAGGGCATGTCGGGATTTCGGATATCGGCATTCCGGAGATCCTGAGTACAAGGCATCTACGCATTTCGGTATTTGGAATTCTGAAATCATGAAAGGAGAATACCTAGGGAGAATAGCATTTCGGCATTCCGGGTATCAGCATTTCGGGAGACAAAAGGACAAGGGACCGAGAGTTACACACCAGGAAACCCCAAAATAGGACAGAGGTCTTATGAGGAGCGGTCACATGGACCAGGGTTGTAGCCTAGGGGGCTAGCTGATGTTGAAACTGTTTCATCAACTCGGCATTTTGGTGTTCGAGAGATCAAGGGGACAAAGTTTCTCGACATCAGAACTCTGTGAGTCCCGAAACCCGAATTTCATGGTCGTGTACAGAATACTATGAGGTAAGAAGAAGGACCTGTGGATCGGGAATTTGAGATTCTAGCAAGGAATCAAAAGAGCTAATTCATCTCAGAGGAGTGATTGAACGATCCTGAGAGTGAACTTCGGCCTGAGGGTCAGAAGGGGTCTGCATCACCATGTGAAGGTGGAAGCTCATCTATGCCCCCCCCACCCACGTCACTCTCAATTCCCCAAAACTCGACAAAATCTATGTACTAGAAAATAAATGAATGTGTTTTTTGTCATAATTAAAAAACATATCCTACAACATATACCGACATACTAGAAAATGAAATAATTAAACTTGAACACTAATTTATACAATATACCAATAGAATTCCATACCTCATACAATATAATAATATTAAGGCATACCTCCTACAATTCAATGTAATTTATCATCTTCTCGATCCAAGTTGGTGGCAGCACGCGCTCGCAAGCACGTCCGCTCACAGGATCTTTCCTTCACACGGCCTGAAGAACTCAAATGTTCTTCTATTTCCCTATCGGGAAATCTGCACCCACAGAACTCGCGCGCAATCCCCTTTTTCCACTCGGGAGATCGGACTTCGCAACTCTGTGAGTCTAGTGATCGAGCTTTGGTTTCACGAATCCCCCAAACCTGATATAAGTTTGCCCTGACCCTCTTCCTTTTTTATCATGACTTTCCCTATCGCGATTTCGGCACTCACGATGTCGAACAACTTGTCTCTCCAACTCCCGAACCCCGATACGCCGAAACTCTGATGCACTTGTGAGTTGACTTTTCAATGATCCTTCCACTCCATCGGCATTTTGGAGTTCGTAATATCGCAAATCCTAATGCATATGTTTCGGGCTTTCTCACCACGAAAACCTGATAAGGCATGCCACCTGTCCACCCACCGATTCCACTGTGGCCCCACACAAACCTTTGGCTGTCGGGATATCGTGTATCGCAATATCGCGATTCCTGTTGCGCCATTTACAGGACTTCCACCCACAAAACCCCGATACACGATATATGTATAGATCCAACGGCCCTTGTGGCTCGGATCAACGGCCTTGTCCCTCCTGAGCTTCAATATTCAACGAACACTCGTCACATCTTCCTTGCACCTCCACAAGATCTAACGTCTCACGGGATGTCGCGAATTCTCCTCGGAGAATACCGACCATCCTTCCCTCTTGATGAAATCTATGAAATGACTAAGTGTTCCTCCACGAAACTCGCCCACCTGCGTGCAAACTTGTGACGTCTCTTATAGCCTTCTAGTCATAGCTTCCCTACGCTGTTCTCCAACAAATCCGAAGGCCTTATCCTTCCTGAGCTTTGAACTACGACTCTGTGTCTTCTTAGAAAGACCTTTTGCTCACACTCCTTGCGGCAACCTTCAGACACTTCCTAGTGTTGAAGTCCCTTCGACTCTGTGCACTCCTGCAGCAGCAGTCCTTCAAACTCTTTTCTCAGGTTCGCAACCCTGAAACTTTTCTTAGCCTGTGCACTCCTTGCACGGTTCTTGTGCCTATCTTCACTTTTGAATGAACGAGAACAAAAGCTACCTATCTGAACCCTCTGTCAACGCACTCCTTGCAGACGATTTGACTGCACTCCTTGCAGGAACTCTCAGTTCAAATAGAGAAACAATTGAAACTCATTCCTTCTTCCTTTCAGACTTCAAACTCAAACATGAAATCATATACACAGCACATAAAGCAAGTGTATAACAGGAAGCAAACATTCATGAGCATATCATTCAACATCAATACACAGAGAATAACACAAAACCATGAAATTGAATCAACTTCTTTCTATTAATCCAAATATCTGTACATGGGTGTTCTTACAGCTCTCTGCATGTTCTTGCTCCAATGCTTCATCGATATTGTTACAATACACAATGAGGGTGTCTATATCCTGTTTCCCTCTTGCGCTCTAGAAACTATCTAATCTAGAATTAAATTCTATCTACTTGCATTAACTCCCTTAAATGTCGTCTACCTACTAAGGACGAGAGATAAAGGCTCAAGGTCCGTTTTACATTATACAAGTGAGCTTCATCTTAATGACTCATTTAAGATCGTCCAACAACTTCCAAGGCAATTTTCAAAATTTGTGCTGTCGCTTGTCCAGCTGTCCTTCGCTTCCGCGCTAGCTCGCTTGATGTTGGTGATGCTCCTGCATCACAAGTCCACATATGTATCATCTCATCCATATTCAACATTGTAAGGATCGGCCATATCATCATCGTCATCATCAATGTCAGTTTTTATAAAGACATCATTGATATCATCTTCATGAACATTGTCTCTTACATCATCTAGTTCAACTAATTCTTGAACATCTTCCTCTGGAACATGATCATCTAAGTCATGTTGACCCTCTACATCATCTTGTTCTTCAATACCCTTTTGATCTTCCTTTACATTATACTTTATCGGCCTTCTTCTTGGATCATGTCTAATAACAAATCACCAACCCCCTCTACCTGGAACCTCTGAGAAAAATACATGTTCACATTGACTTGGAAGAACATAGGGCTTTGTTCTTGGCTCAAGCGACCTTGTATTGACCATGGTAAATCCATTGGCAAGTTCAATAACGGTTCTATCGGGATCCCGTTGATTCAATCATATCCTATACCATTTGACAATGAATAGAAGTAATTTTAAGGATTTAAAGTCACACTCAATAATATCTTCCAAATACCCATAGTATCAATTTTCTGACAATTTTGGATGTCTATCACTTCTAGAGGAAGCATTCATCACCTCAAATACAACAATTATCCCAGAATCAAATGTTTTCTTTGTTTCATCCAACCTTTTTATGTGAAATTTACGACCGTTGCACCACATAGCCTTATGGTGTTTTACATTCAATATGCCAAACACGTAAAAATGACATCATCAATTGATAATTAAGTAAATATTTTATGTTTGGAAAGTATGCAAAGAAAAAAAAAATCAACTTATACATCAATATAATTGAAAATAATTAAATAGTATGGCTTATTAATATGTTTGCATGTTTATCTTTTAAACCATATGCTAAATCGATTTCTCTTTGTGTAAGATTGGTATCTCCATTGTGGTGTGCTACTTTAACCAATGAAGCCACACCTTCCCATGATAATCCTTGACCAATTTTTTTACATCGTTCAATCTATACCTTCATCCAATCAAGAATGTTTGTGACATATAAATGTAGTGCATCCCACTCCTGACTAGTTGCATGAGAATAAAATTACAATATTTCACAAATGTATAATTACTTAACACGATATACCTTTATAATTGATGTATATTGAAGATTAAAAATGAAATAATTAAGTACAATATATACTTAAAAACCAACAGTCAAATGTATTACAATTAATCTACACCATCTAATAATTACCTTTCATCTTCCTCGATCTACCTTTCCCCATCAGGTACTCCCCTTCGAATTTGTTAATGGAGTTTGGATCACCAATGCACCGATATAAAACAATATTAATAAATGATAACCCTGGAAGATATTCAGTAATATACACCATGGTCTGGTATACCATATATCCCTCCACCATAGAACCCTCAGGACGTGGTCTTTGTCTAACCAAAGCCTTCAAAAACTTCAAGTGCCTCTCAACCATCCACATTGACCTTGTGTGTCTAGGTCCACACAATTCAATCTCCTCAACTTGGTGTATGAGGTAGTGTTCTTGTGCATTGAAAAATGATGAATGTAGAAACTTTTTCGTTTCACACATTAGACGAGGAATTTCTCTCTTCCAATACTTTATATATTCTTTATGGATTTCTTTAGATGACAACCATATACAAGTAATGCTAGCAAATCACAAGATTTAATGAAAATAAACAATATAGTACATAAGTAAAATTACTAAAACAAATGTCAATATAAGTTCTACAACAATTTAAACAAACATTTTATGCATGCAAAATATCACTACTTACCTCATGTATTTTCCAAGATTATATATAACTTGTTTGACATTGTTTTTGAAGTTTGACATTGTTGGACACCATTGAAACCCTTGTTGGTACCCCTTCAAGTTGTAGTGCATCAGACAACACATGTATATGGACTTGTGCTTTCATGTACCTTTGGTATATCGGGAGACCCCCTAGCTATCCTAAAAACAAACATATATCAACCAATCGGTCCCATGAATGCTAAAGTGCCACCAATAACAACACTCAGGAAGATACTCTCTAGTACCTAGGTAGCCAGGTAGTACGGCTAAGGGTATGGTCTAGCCTCTTTAGTTAGTTCCCTGAGATATTAGGCCTAGTACTAGTGTTAGACCCCGCATGTATATCAGAGAGCTATAGAAAATGGAAAACCTTTGTCTATAGGCACCCTGAAAACACTAACTCTTGTGAAGGAAACCAAATAGAAAAGGAATAGAGAATATCTATTTCTATGCAACATTTCCTCTAACATTTGGGTTGCAAAAGTTATACACAAAAAATGAACATAGAAGATCCATTCACCTGCAATGTTTCCTCCTTCCTTCGGGTTGCAAAAATTACTATACATTTATTTCATATTTTATGTTAAGAATTTGGGCATTTTGATACTACAACATTATTCAAATCTACATAAAACCCTAGTGAAGTATTTAAAAAAAAGGAAAGAAAAAGGGAAAAAAGGAGCAAAAAAAAGCATGGGACCTACCAATACCCTTACTTGAGACATATCTCATTGTATTCCCCTTTTCACCTGGATCATTGTGAAACCTATCATTTAAAAAAAAAAACATTACTTCCATGGACCCTTATTTTAGACCTATCTCATTGGATTCCCCTTTTTGCCATGATCGTTGTGATACCTATCATTTTTAACCTTTTTTTTTTACCTTCTTGCACCCTTATTTGACACCTATCTCATTGCATTCCTCTTTTCACAGTGAACACACTCATATACATCATGTTTTACTCTTTTTTCTGTGGTCCCACTTCCCCTCCATTCCCCTCATTCACCCATGGCCACCACTCTCAATCAAGAATTCCTTCACCTCCAAGATGAATCTAAACAACACAAGGTAGACATCTAAAGAATGGTCTCTGAAATTGCTTCCAATAATTCCCACTTGTACACCTTCAAGGCCAAAGTTACAAGTGAATTGGAAGAGTTTAAGGGTGAATTTTCCTCCCTCACCCAGTTGTTTAAATAGTCCCTTGTTTCTCCCTCCCTTGAACAAACTTATCACTCTGAAGGTGTGAACTCTTCCCATAATATGTCCCTTCATTCCAATTCCCTTCCTCATGACCCCTGCCTTCCCTGAGTTGAAGTGAACAAATTTTAGGTATCTGATTCCACTGGTTGGGTCACACAAATGGAACATTATTTATCCTTGCATGGAATTACTGATGATCTAGCCAAAATTCATTATGGTGTCCTATATTTGGATCCAAAATGTTGGAAATGGTGGCAATGGTGTAGAAAGACACGACAGGGGTATGTTGCTTGGACTCAATTTGTGGCAGAGCTATATGACTTCTTTGACACTCACACCCACTATCTTGGTTGTTTGACCAAGTTGAAGAAATTTGGCACAGTGGAAGACTTTATATCTTCCTTTGAACACTTGGCTTTCATAACAGAGGGCATGTATGATGCTTTCTTCCAGGAATGTTTTATCAGTGGCCTCAAAGAGGAATTTTGATCCTAGGTCCTCATGGCTCGCCTTCAAACTTGGTTGGAAGCTACTAAACGTGCTAAGGAAGCTCAAAAAAAATGTCTCTACTCAGACCCACAAACCTTCCTTTGTTACTCGCACTCAACCTACTAACCCTGCCCCTCCTCCCACTCCCCTCAAGATCCATAAATTAACTCAGGTTGAAATGGAGGAACACCAACTCAAGGGACTTTGTTATAATTGTGATGAAAAATATTTTTCGAGGAACAAGTGTAAGGAAC
Organism: Picea engelmannii; assembly: GCA_009831015.1. Taxonomy (NCBI): domain Eukaryota; kingdom Viridiplantae; phylum Streptophyta; class Pinopsida; order Pinales; family Pinaceae; genus Picea; species Picea engelmannii. Next base: position 24,047 of record ML795085.1, read on the forward strand.
ACAGGTTGTTTATGGCCATATTTGAGGATGTTTCTAAAGAAGAGCTCAAGACCCCCCATGTGGCAGAGTTACCTGAGCCAGTTGATATTACTTTACCCTCTAACCGACTAGAAATAGAGCCAGTCATTTCATTGAATGCTCTCACTGGCTTCTGTGCTCCCCAATCCCTCAAGCTCCTTGGACACATTAAGAATCAAAAGGTCATCATCTTAATTTACAGTGGAAGAACTCATAATTTTATTTATCGCCATACTTCCCAAGAAAACCATTGCTATATACATGTAGTCAATAAATTTCAAATCATGATTAACAATGGTGGTTCCATGAAATGTGGGGGCGTTGTGAAAATGTGTGTCTCCAAATTGGGAAGTACCACCTAAAATATCATATGTTTTCTATTGACATGGGTGTTTGTGATATTGTGCTCGGTGCAGAATGGTTACACACTCTTGGTCCCATCCTCATGAATTTTAAGGAATTAACCATGCAATTCCAATAGGAAGGACAACAATATAAATTCCAAGGAATCATAGCAGGATCCCCTGAGAACATTAGTTCCCATCGAATGGAAAATATCCTCAAAAAAGGTCATTCCATCATTATTACCCAACTCCATTCTATTCAAGCAATTGAGACACCTTTGGTGCATCCTGGCCTCCAATGTATCATCTCCAAACACCAAGCTATTTTTTTCACTCCCCAGGGACTTCCTCCTTCTTGTGGTGTTCATGATCATTCCATTCCTCTCATCCTCGATAGTATTCCTCCCAATGTTTACCCTTATTGTCATCTCTTTTCCCAAATGAAATTGAGAAAATTGTTCAAGAATTGCTAGCCGTGAGTGTTATCCGGCCTAGTACCAACCCTTATTCTTCCCCTGTGGTCATGGTACTCAAAAAATAAGGTACTTGGTGTATGTTTCCCAACTTTTGTGCCCTCAATAAACTCACCATCAAAGACAAATTTCCCATTCCTGTCATTGATTATCTCTTGGATGAATTAATTGGTGCTCAATATTTTACTAAACTTGATCTACATTCCGGCTACCACCATATACATATGCAATAGCAAGGCATTCCTAAGACTTATTTTTGCACTTATGAGGGTCACTATGAATTCTTATTCATGCCCTTTGGCGTGTGTAATTCTCCCTCCACTTTCCAAAGTCCCATAAACCATGTTTTCCATCCTTTTATCCATCATTTTGTCATAGTTTTCTTTGATGATATTCTCATCTATAGTAAAACCTAGGAATACCATCTTACCCATGTGGATCAAGTTCTCATTCTACTCTCTCAACACCAAATTTTTCTCAATAAATCTAAATATGTCCTTGGAGCTTCGGAAGTGGAGTACTCAGGTCATATTGTTGGCAAGGATGGTGTAAGGGTGGATCCTAATAAAATTGAAGCTATGCAGGATTGGTTGTGCCCAAAAACTCTCAATATCTTGTGTGGTTTACTAGGTTTAACCGGATATTATCAATAGTTTGTTAAGAATTGCGGAAAAACTGCAGTGCCTCTTACTTCTCTCCTAAAAAATAATTCTTTCACTTGGACTCCAGTGGCTGATAAATCATTTCAATCATTGAAATAACACATGTGCACAACTCTGGTCTTGTCCCTTCCTAATTTCACAAAGAATTTTTTCCTTGAATGTGATGCATGCGGGAAAGGCATTAGTGTAGTACTCATTCAAGAGGGTAGACACTTGGCCTTCACTAGAAAGCAAATCTCGGAGCGACATCTTGGCCAATCAATCTATGAAAAGGAAATGCTGTCTATTCTAAATGTTGTGGATCTTTGGCATCCTTATCTCTTGGGGCAATGCTTCCAAATTAAAACTGACCATCAAAGCCTCAAGTATTTCCTAGAACAGAGGATTTCATCCTAGGAGCAACAAAAATGGGTGACCAAGCTATTTGGATATGATTATGAGATCATTTATAAGAAGGGAAAATAAAATGTAGTGGTTGATTCCATGTCCAGAAAGTATGAAGAAGAAGGATCCCTTTTTTCCCTCTCCTTCATTGTACCATATTGTCTCCAAGTTGTTCGCCAAGAATGGTTTCAAGACCCTAAAAACTTCTCAATTGATCCAACAATTGCAGGAAAATTATCCAATTTCTCCAGCATACTCTTGGAATAATGAAGAGATTCACTACAAAGATCATCTCTATTTAAGCCACTAGTCGCAACTTAAATCCACGGTTCTTTCTTAGCTTCATGCTTTGCCCATAGTAGGGCATTCAGGGTTTACCAAAACATATGAATGAGTTAAACATTTTTTTTTATGGGATGGTATGAAACAAGACATCTGCACCTTTGTGACTAAATGTGACGTTTGTCAATAAAACAAGGGGGAAACTGTCAAAGCTCTGGGAACACTACAACCACTTTTGATTCCACCATCTATTTGGAGGGGCATTTCTATGGATTTCATTGTGGGCTTACCTAAATCTGGAAATAAGTCATTCGTCATGGTGGTAGTTGATTTCCTTTCCAAATATGATCCTTTTTTTCTCTTCAACACCCATTCGCACCATCCACAGTGGCTCAGATTTTCATGGATCATATTTTCAACCTTCATGGCATGCCTCATTTTATTATATCTGACAGAGATCCCACTTTCACTGTCAATTTTTGGCAAGAACTATTCAAGATCCAGGGCACACAACTACATCTCAGTACTGCTTATTACCCATAGACTGATGGCCAAACTAAAGTTGTCAAAAAGTGTTTGGAAACATATTTGAGGTGTTTTGCATCTGACCGGCAACATCAGTGGCCTTAGTGGTTACCCCTAACTGAATGGTTGTATAACACATATTACCATATTGCTACCCACATGACTCCTTTTGAAGAAGTATACAGACAAAAGTCATCGTCATTTCTTTCCTACATACCATGGGTCTCAAAGGTTCAGGAGGTTGAAAAAATTGTTACAATCCTTGCCACCATTCTCTGTTCTCTCAAAGAAAATTTGGTCATGGCTTAGAATCGTATGAAACAACAAGTAGATTAAGGACGTTCAGAATGCCAATTTTCTATAGGAGTCCAGGTGTTTCTTTGCCTATAGCCTTACAAGCATACTTCACTCAAAGATGAATAATTTCATAAGCTTTCTCCCAATTTTTATGGTCCTCATTCCATTCTCATGTGCATGGGACCAGTGGCTTATCAGTTAGCTCTGCCTATTCATTCTAATATCCATCCCTCTTTTTATGTCTCATGCTTAAATAAGGTGATTGGAACTAAGTGCCAAACTCAAACCAATATTCTGGAGTTGGATGTTGAAGGTTCCATATGGTTGCAACCATAGGCAGTCTTGGACCAGCGTGAATTTCATCTCTGTCAGCGCACCATCAAGGAGGTGTTAGTGCAGTGGAAATATACAACTTTAGAAGATTCCACCTGGGATTTGGCCACCATTCTCCAAGAATTTCCTCATCTCAAGCCTTGAGGACAAGGTTTTTATTCAAGGGGGAGGGCATGTTAGGGACCTAAACCCCTAGATTCTCATATAGGTAGAATAATATATTTCAATGTAATAAAGGTTGATACTAGTTAATAAGGCCTATTTAATAAATATTAACAAGTTAATGTAAGAAGACTTAATACAATATTTCGCTTCTAGAAATATCTTCCTCTAGAATGTTCTTTATACGATAGAATTAGTATAAATAAGAGTAGAAGGTATGAGAGGGATTTTTCTTCAGAATTATTGTAATATAGCTCTACTCTGTTAGAGGTTTCCCCCTCAAAGAGGAAAGTGAACATTTTTTCCTATCAATAAAGGTATTATTTTGGTGTTTTTGTTCCATATATTATGTTGCTATTCTCCTATATTTCTGTTCTTTGTTATTATTTCGTTGGTATTCACTGCAATATTTTTGTTTTCTACTATTATAATAGATCTAGTGCCTAACAAAATTGCTCTGGTTTTTAGCATTGGGATTTATGACTACGAGTTGGCCCCTTCCTTTTTCATTAAATTTTTGAACATTCACCATGCTTGCTATTATACTCTCATCGTCGGATGATGACTTCCCACCTAGAATTAAGACAAGAAAACCCTCAAGTACTTCACACAATGAATTAGATAGGATTTTTTGCATGTGAAAGAATTTTTTTATTAAACCATTTCTATTATGTTATTTGCACTAATATCATATTTGAGTTTTTAATATTCAAATATGTTTTTGAGAAAGAAAACAAGCAGTAAAACACCTACCACCGAAGCCCCAAAAGCAACCGATAGATTGAAGATGAACTAGACATTGTCAGGGCCATGTACAAAAACACTTCCAAATTCTTGGAAAAAGGATAATATGTACTCATATGGGGGTATTTGTATCAAATGTTCAAAAATAAGATATTTTCTATGGATGTTGAGGACCAGGGTGAATTAAATATTTTCAAAACAAAAAAAGAAAGTCTAGGATATTCATAGTAGCATCCCACTCTGTTGTAATCCCTTGCACTGATGCCATTTCCTAGATACTGAAACATGTGGATGTGGGGAATAGGTTTGTTTTCAATGCTAGGGGAGAACCCATAGCATAATTCTATCCCATAGACCTAGCCAAATTCTATCATCTGGAGAAAGGGACCAAGATGCTAGACAACCAAATTTTTGGTGAATTTAAACATTCAACCAAATATCTATGTTGTACCTGGTAGAATCCAAATAATAGATCCAAACTCGAACACACTGGTGGGTACCCCAAAACCACTCATAGAAAACCCTATCACTACATGGTGGCCATGTTATGCAGGCTTTAAGAGGAACAAGATTCCTTCGATTTTCCCCTTTCATACATGCCATTAATTTACTACTGTGCATACACAGGATCATTATTCAATTGGGATGATATCTTGTCAACAAACTTGAAGGATGTTATCACAACAGTCATATAAGCCCCACCTAGGACCTTCCAAAGCTTCTATATGTCATCATACCTCATTGACATCATGTGCGTAGCTCACCAATACCTAAATATGGGTTGGGGATGGCATCCAATAGACACAACCCGTCATATATACTGTAAATTTCTATGGGAGAAGAAGTACAGGACAAAGTACTAAACAATCTTTGAGCACTTCCTGGATCCCTTATACGATTTCATCTTTTGTATGCCAGCCCCATGTATGACCAACAAAAAATAGCTATCATCAACATGATCGAGGATTGTTATTATATGGAACATGGTACTTATATCATGTGCCATGAAATCCCCTCTTTTATTGCCTTTGTTTGCACCAGAAAATATAGTGGTTCAAGAGGTGGGATATTAGAAAATAATCCACAGAGTCGGAGGAATACTCTAGTGATATAGGAAGGCAATGTAGCCACCACTCTCATTATACATTGGTAGATATTCCTTTTTGACCACTAGGAAAGCATAAGAGGAAGTATGTACATTGATTTTGTATCATTTTGGGGAGGAGAGGTTCAGGAGACACAACCACAAAAAAGGTTGTAAAAGAACATTTCAACAAGATAGGCATGCCTTGGGAGTACACATCAGAGGTGTGGGAAAAAGAAGAGATACACTGCAATGCCATAAATTATGACAGTTTCCTCTTCAAGAGACTAGGAAAACCATTAGGAAGGATTGAAGACAAGGAAAAGGCATGAGATAAATCTAGAGAGAAAGCAAAAGAAGAGGCAAAAAAAAATCATATGCTACTACCACACCTGAATAATCGAGATCTCCAGAAGAGGAAGAAAAAATAGCAAATAAAAAGAGGACAAAGAAAGAGAAAGTTCACAAGAAAAATAATGACACTACCGAGAAGAACATGAATATTGGTGAAGAAGATAAATTCAAATCCAAAGTTGATGCAACAACAACAACAACAGCCAAAGCAGAGGTGACAACAAAGGAAGCCACCCAAAAAGAAGTCAAACAAAAAGTGACAACTGAAAATGCAACATCCAAGAAAAAAAAAGCAGAAGTAGAAGCAGTGGCAGAGGCACCAAAAAATGCAGCCAAGGAATCTATTGACAAAGAAATAGAAGAAGAACAGGGAAAAACAATGAAGAAGCTAGAACCAATGAGACAATACCATTGGAAACCGACTTGCCAAAGATATTCACGATCGACACCAATTTTCATTATCAATTTGGTGGGATGGAAATGGTATTTCCTCCCCCATTCAAAGTAGAAGAGGTCTCCAATTTGAAGAAATCCACCTACGATAAGGGTTCGGGGAAAATCATGTAAGAATAGGTGAAGAAAGTGCCTATAATGGGAGGAAAACCAATATCGGTTGTTACACAAACCCTTGTAACCAAATACATCAAAGAAGATCCCATCAACAGAGCTTCCATTGGCTCTTCCTTCATGAGTTCCATAGAAGAAAATGTACGAAACTTGTGCCAGCATAATTTGGAGAAGGAAGCAAGAATCAGGGAGCTTCAGGAAAAGCTTCAATAGGTAAAGGTTGATGAAGGTAGCCTACAAAGCTTCAAGGCTAGCAAGGAAAAGGTCATAACTGATCTAGAGGAAGACATAATCGACATGTATGCTCACCTGTGCATCTTCTAGGATATAGCCACCACCATCATAGAACAACATAACAGGGTGCATAGTAATCTCATAGAACTCAACACTATCCAGGAAGGCATGAAAAATATTGATACATGGATTGAAGAAAACCCAGATGCACCGATCGAGCTCTATCATCCCTCATCTGAGGAAATAAAAACCAAAATCTATGCATTAGACCACTGCCATCAAGTGGGACAAATGGCACACAGAGAAATGACTATCTCAATGGTGATTTCTTCATGCATTCACAAGGAAGCACAAGAATTGACCAAGATATACTGACTCCCCCAACTAGAAGAGCTTGGAAAAAACCTTATGATGGAGGAACTGGTCGACAAGATACAAGACAACACAAGTCGTAGATGGGAGGTCACTGAATCATCCACCATAGTAACAATGGACTTAATAGAGTAACACCTCATTCAACCAACTAAAGTCCATACTCGGGTTCAAGCATTCATGTCCACCTTATCAAATAATATGTAGACCCTCAATGATAATGTAGCAATGCATACAACTACCCTAAAAGAGCTTGCATACTGTAGACTCATAGTTATGTACAATCAACTAGAAATCTAGATAGTATACCTCCAAGACAAGAGTCCGCAAAAAAGACAAAATAACAAATTTGAAATTGTTGTTACCTATACTTTATTTTGTATTTTCCAACTACTTCCAATTGTGTCTTTACTTTGTAGACATGTCATCACATAAAAGGAAGATGAACAGTTTTGTAATAGTTTCTTGGTGGGGAATAAAATAAGTCA
>ML795085.1:31469-42836 GCA_009831015.1 Picea engelmannii
TCCTCAACTTGGTGTATGAGGTAGTGTTCTTGTGCATTGAAAAATGATGAATGTAGAAACTTTTTCGTTTCACACATTAGACGAGGAATTTCTCTCTTCCAATACTTTATATATTCTTTATGGATTTCTTTAGATGACAACCATATACAAGTAATGCTAGCAAATCACAAGATTTAATGAAAATAAACAATATAGTACATAAGTAAAATTACTAAAACAAATGTCAATATAAGTTCTACAACAATTTAAACAAACATTTTATGCATGCAAAATATCACTACTTACCTCATGTATTTTCCAAGATTATATATAACTTGTTTGACATTGTTTTTGAAGTTTGACATTGTTGGACACCATTGAAACCCTTGTTGGTACCCCTTCAAGTTGTAGTGCATCAGACAACACATGTATATGGACTTGTGCTTTCATGTACCTTTGGTATATCGGGAGACCCCCTAGCTATCCTAAAAACAAACATATATCAACCAATCGGTCCCATGAATGCTAAAGTGCCACCAATAACAACACTCAGGAAGATACTCTCTAGTACCTAGGTAGCCAGGTAGTACGGCTAAGGGTATGGTCTAGCCTCTTTAGTTAGTTCCCTGAGATATTAGGCCTAGTACTAGTGTTAGACCCCGCATGTATATCAGAGAGCTATAGAAAATGGAAAACCTTTGTCTATAGGCACCCTGAAAACACTAACTCTTGTGAAGGAAACCAAATAGAAAAGGAATAGAGAATATCTATTTCTATGCAACATTTCCTCTAACATTTGGGTTGCAAAAGTTATACACAAAAAATGAACATAGAAGATCCATTCACCTGCAATGTTTCCTCCTTCCTTCGGGTTGCAAAAATTACTATACATTTATTTCATATTTTATGTTAAGAATTTGGGCATTTTGATACTACAACATTATTCAAATCTACATAAAACCCTAGTGAAGTATTTAAAAAAAAGGAAAGAAAAAGGGAAAAAAGGAGCAAAAAAAAGCATGGGACCTACCAATACCCTTACTTGAGACATATCTCATTGTATTCCCCTTTTCACCTGGATCATTGTGAAACCTATCATTTAAAAAAAAAAACATTACTTCCATGGACCCTTATTTTAGACCTATCTCATTGGATTCCCCTTTTTGCCATGATCGTTGTGATACCTATCATTTTTAACCTTTTTTTTTTACCTTCTTGCACCCTTATTTGACACCTATCTCATTGCATTCCTCTTTTCACAGTGAACACACTCATATACATCATGTTTTACTCTTTTTTCTGTGGTCCCACTTCCCCTCCATTCCCCTCATTCACCCATGGCCACCACTCTCAATCAAGAATTCCTTCACCTCCAAGATGAATCTAAACAACACAAGGTAGACATCTAAAGAATGGTCTCTGAAATTGCTTCCAATAATTCCCACTTGTACACCTTCAAGGCCAAAGTTACAAGTGAATTGGAAGAGTTTAAGGGTGAATTTTCCTCCCTCACCCAGTTGTTTAAATAGTCCCTTGTTTCTCCCTCCCTTGAACAAACTTATCACTCTGAAGGTGTGAACTCTTCCCATAATATGTCCCTTCATTCCAATTCCCTTCCTCATGACCCCTGCCTTCCCTGAGTTGAAGTGAACAAATTTTAGGTATCTGATTCCACTGGTTGGGTCACACAAATGGAACATTATTTATCCTTGCATGGAATTACTGATGATCTAGCCAAAATTCATTATGGTGTCCTATATTTGGATCCAAAATGTTGGAAATGGTGGCAATGGTGTAGAAAGACACGACAGGGGTATGTTGCTTGGACTCAATTTGTGGCAGAGCTATATGACTTCTTTGACACTCACACCCACTATCTTGGTTGTTTGACCAAGTTGAAGAAATTTGGCACAGTGGAAGACTTTATATCTTCCTTTGAACACTTGGCTTTCATAACAGAGGGCATGTATGATGCTTTCTTCCAGGAATGTTTTATCAGTGGCCTCAAAGAGGAATTTTGATCCTAGGTCCTCATGGCTCGCCTTCAAACTTGGTTGGAAGCTACTAAACGTGCTAAGGAAGCTCAAAAAAAATGTCTCTACTCAGACCCACAAACCTTCCTTTGTTACTCGCACTCAACCTACTAACCCTGCCCCTCCTCCCACTCCCCTCAAGATCCATAAATTAACTCAGGTTGAAATGGAGGAACACCAACTCAAGGGACTTTGTTATAATTGTGATGAAAAATATTTTTCGAGGAACAAGTGTAAGGAACACAGGTTGTTTATGGCCATATTTGAGGATGTTTCTAAAGAAGAGCTCAAGACCCCCCATGTGGCAGAGTTACCTGAGCCAGTTGATATTACTTTACCCTCTAACCGACTAGAAATAGAGCCAGTCATTTCATTGAATGCTCTCACTGGCTTCTGTGCTCCCCAATCCCTCAAGCTCCTTGGACACATTAAGAATCAAAAGGTCATCATCTTAATTTACAGTGGAAGAACTCATAATTTTATTTATCGCCATACTTCCCAAGAAAACCATTGCTATATACATGTAGTCAATAAATTTCAAATCATGATTAACAATGGTGGTTCCATGAAATGTGGGGGCGTTGTGAAAATGTGTGTCTCCAAATTGGGAAGTACCACCTAAAATATCATATGTTTTCTATTGACATGGGTGTTTGTGATATTGTGCTCGGTGCAGAATGGTTACACACTCTTGGTCCCATCCTCATGAATTTTAAGGAATTAACCATGCAATTCCAATAGGAAGGACAACAATATAAATTCCAAGGAATCATAGCAGGATCCCCTGAGAACATTAGTTCCCATCGAATGGAAAATATCCTCAAAAAAGGTCATTCCATCATTATTACCCAACTCCATTCTATTCAAGCAATTGAGACACCTTTGGTGCATCCTGGCCTCCAATGTATCATCTCCAAACACCAAGCTATTTTTTTCACTCCCCAGGGACTTCCTCCTTCTTGTGGTGTTCATGATCATTCCATTCCTCTCATCCTCGATAGTATTCCTCCCAATGTTTACCCTTATTGTCATCTCTTTTCCCAAATGAAATTGAGAAAATTGTTCAAGAATTGCTAGCCGTGAGTGTTATCCGGCCTAGTACCAACCCTTATTCTTCCCCTGTGGTCATGGTACTCAAAAAATAAGGTACTTGGTGTATGTTTCCCAACTTTTGTGCCCTCAATAAACTCACCATCAAAGACAAATTTCCCATTCCTGTCATTGATTATCTCTTGGATGAATTAATTGGTGCTCAATATTTTACTAAACTTGATCTACATTCCGGCTACCACCATATACATATGCAATAGCAAGGCATTCCTAAGACTTATTTTTGCACTTATGAGGGTCACTATGAATTCTTATTCATGCCCTTTGGCGTGTGTAATTCTCCCTCCACTTTCCAAAGTCCCATAAACCATGTTTTCCATCCTTTTATCCATCATTTTGTCATAGTTTTCTTTGATGATATTCTCATCTATAGTAAAACCTAGGAATACCATCTTACCCATGTGGATCAAGTTCTCATTCTACTCTCTCAACACCAAATTTTTCTCAATAAATCTAAATATGTCCTTGGAGCTTCGGAAGTGGAGTACTCAGGTCATATTGTTGGCAAGGATGGTGTAAGGGTGGATCCTAATAAAATTGAAGCTATGCAGGATTGGTTGTGCCCAAAAACTCTCAATATCTTGTGTGGTTTACTAGGTTTAACCGGATATTATCAATAGTTTGTTAAGAATTGCGGAAAAACTGCAGTGCCTCTTACTTCTCTCCTAAAAAATAATTCTTTCACTTGGACTCCAGTGGCTGATAAATCATTTCAATCATTGAAATAACACATGTGCACAACTCTGGTCTTGTCCCTTCCTAATTTCACAAAGAATTTTTTCCTTGAATGTGATGCATGCGGGAAAGGCATTAGTGTAGTACTCATTCAAGAGGGTAGACACTTGGCCTTCACTAGAAAGCAAATCTCGGAGCGACATCTTGGCCAATCAATCTATGAAAAGGAAATGCTGTCTATTCTAAATGTTGTGGATCTTTGGCATCCTTATCTCTTGGGGCAATGCTTCCAAATTAAAACTGACCATCAAAGCCTCAAGTATTTCCTAGAACAGAGGATTTCATCCTAGGAGCAACAAAAATGGGTGACCAAGCTATTTGGATATGATTATGAGATCATTTATAAGAAGGGAAAATAAAATGTAGTGGTTGATTCCATGTCCAGAAAGTATGAAGAAGAAGGATCCCTTTTTTCCCTCTCCTTCATTGTACCATATTGTCTCCAAGTTGTTCGCCAAGAATGGTTTCAAGACCCTAAAAACTTCTCAATTGATCCAACAATTGCAGGAAAATTATCCAATTTCTCCAGCATACTCTTGGAATAATGAAGAGATTCACTACAAAGATCATCTCTATTTAAGCCACTAGTCGCAACTTAAATCCACGGTTCTTTCTTAGCTTCATGCTTTGCCCATAGTAGGGCATTCAGGGTTTACCAAAACATATGAATGAGTTAAACATTTTTTTTTATGGGATGGTATGAAACAAGACATCTGCACCTTTGTGACTAAATGTGACGTTTGTCAATAAAACAAGGGGGAAACTGTCAAAGCTCTGGGAACACTACAACCACTTTTGATTCCACCATCTATTTGGAGGGGCATTTCTATGGATTTCATTGTGGGCTTACCTAAATCTGGAAATAAGTCATTCGTCATGGTGGTAGTTGATTTCCTTTCCAAATATGATCCTTTTTTTCTCTTCAACACCCATTCGCACCATCCACAGTGGCTCAGATTTTCATGGATCATATTTTCAACCTTCATGGCATGCCTCATTTTATTATATCTGACAGAGATCCCACTTTCACTGTCAATTTTTGGCAAGAACTATTCAAGATCCAGGGCACACAACTACATCTCAGTACTGCTTATTACCCATAGACTGATGGCCAAACTAAAGTTGTCAAAAAGTGTTTGGAAACATATTTGAGGTGTTTTGCATCTGACCGGCAACATCAGTGGCCTTAGTGGTTACCCCTAACTGAATGGTTGTATAACACATATTACCATATTGCTACCCACATGACTCCTTTTGAAGAAGTATACAGACAAAAGTCATCGTCATTTCTTTCCTACATACCATGGGTCTCAAAGGTTCAGGAGGTTGAAAAAATTGTTACAATCCTTGCCACCATTCTCTGTTCTCTCAAAGAAAATTTGGTCATGGCTTAGAATCGTATGAAACAACAAGTAGATTAAGGACGTTCAGAATGCCAATTTTCTATAGGAGTCCAGGTGTTTCTTTGCCTATAGCCTTACAAGCATACTTCACTCAAAGATGAATAATTTCATAAGCTTTCTCCCAATTTTTATGGTCCTCATTCCATTCTCATGTGCATGGGACCAGTGGCTTATCAGTTAGCTCTGCCTATTCATTCTAATATCCATCCCTCTTTTTATGTCTCATGCTTAAATAAGGTGATTGGAACTAAGTGCCAAACTCAAACCAATATTCTGGAGTTGGATGTTGAAGGTTCCATATGGTTGCAACCATAGGCAGTCTTGGACCAGCGTGAATTTCATCTCTGTCAGCGCACCATCAAGGAGGTGTTAGTGCAGTGGAAATATACAACTTTAGAAGATTCCACCTGGGATTTGGCCACCATTCTCCAAGAATTTCCTCATCTCAAGCCTTGAGGACAAGGTTTTTATTCAAGGGGGAGGGCATGTTAGGGACCTAAACCCCTAGATTCTCATATAGGTAGAATAATATATTTCAATGTAATAAAGGTTGATACTAGTTAATAAGGCCTATTTAATAAATATTAACAAGTTAATGTAAGAAGACTTAATACAATATTTCGCTTCTAGAAATATCTTCCTCTAGAATGTTCTTTATACGATAGAATTAGTATAAATAAGAGTAGAAGGTATGAGAGGGATTTTTCTTCAGAATTATTGTAATATAGCTCTACTCTGTTAGAGGTTTCCCCCTCAAAGAGGAAAGTGAACATTTTTTCCTATCAATAAAGGTATTATTTTGGTGTTTTTGTTCCATATATTATGTTGCTATTCTCCTATATTTCTGTTCTTTGTTATTATTTCGTTGGTATTCACTGCAATATTTTTGTTTTCTACTATTATAATAGATCTAGTGCCTAACAAAATTGCTCTGGTTTTTAGCATTGGGATTTATGACTACGAGTTGGCCCCTTCCTTTTTCATTAAATTTTTGAACATTCACCATGCTTGCTATTATACTCTCATCGTCGGATGATGACTTCCCACCTAGAATTAAGACAAGAAAACCCTCAAGTACTTCACACAATGAATTAGATAGGATTTTTTGCATGTGAAAGAATTTTTTTATTAAACCATTTCTATTATGTTATTTGCACTAATATCATATTTGAGTTTTTAATATTCAAATATGTTTTTGAGAAAGAAAACAAGCAGTAAAACACCTACCACCGAAGCCCCAAAAGCAACCGATAGATTGAAGATGAACTAGACATTGTCAGGGCCATGTACAAAAACACTTCCAAATTCTTGGAAAAAGGATAATATGTACTCATATGGGGGTATTTGTATCAAATGTTCAAAAATAAGATATTTTCTATGGATGTTGAGGACCAGGGTGAATTAAATATTTTCAAAACAAAAAAAGAAAGTCTAGGATATTCATAGTAGCATCCCACTCTGTTGTAATCCCTTGCACTGATGCCATTTCCTAGATACTGAAACATGTGGATGTGGGGAATAGGTTTGTTTTCAATGCTAGGGGAGAACCCATAGCATAATTCTATCCCATAGACCTAGCCAAATTCTATCATCTGGAGAAAGGGACCAAGATGCTAGACAACCAAATTTTTGGTGAATTTAAACATTCAACCAAATATCTATGTTGTACCTGGTAGAATCCAAATAATAGATCCAAACTCGAACACACTGGTGGGTACCCCAAAACCACTCATAGAAAACCCTATCACTACATGGTGGCCATGTTATGCAGGCTTTAAGAGGAACAAGATTCCTTCGATTTTCCCCTTTCATACATGCCATTAATTTACTACTGTGCATACACAGGATCATTATTCAATTGGGATGATATCTTGTCAACAAACTTGAAGGATGTTATCACAACAGTCATATAAGCCCCACCTAGGACCTTCCAAAGCTTCTATATGTCATCATACCTCATTGACATCATGTGCGTAGCTCACCAATACCTAAATATGGGTTGGGGATGGCATCCAATAGACACAACCCGTCATATATACTGTAAATTTCTATGGGAGAAGAAGTACAGGACAAAGTACTAAACAATCTTTGAGCACTTCCTGGATCCCTTATACGATTTCATCTTTTGTATGCCAGCCCCATGTATGACCAACAAAAAATAGCTATCATCAACATGATCGAGGATTGTTATTATATGGAACATGGTACTTATATCATGTGCCATGAAATCCCCTCTTTTATTGCCTTTGTTTGCACCAGAAAATATAGTGGTTCAAGAGGTGGGATATTAGAAAATAATCCACAGAGTCGGAGGAATACTCTAGTGATATAGGAAGGCAATGTAGCCACCACTCTCATTATACATTGGTAGATATTCCTTTTTGACCACTAGGAAAGCATAAGAGGAAGTATGTACATTGATTTTGTATCATTTTGGGGAGGAGAGGTTCAGGAGACACAACCACAAAAAAGGTTGTAAAAGAACATTTCAACAAGATAGGCATGCCTTGGGAGTACACATCAGAGGTGTGGGAAAAAGAAGAGATACACTGCAATGCCATAAATTATGACAGTTTCCTCTTCAAGAGACTAGGAAAACCATTAGGAAGGATTGAAGACAAGGAAAAGGCATGAGATAAATCTAGAGAGAAAGCAAAAGAAGAGGCAAAAAAAAATCATATGCTACTACCACACCTGAATAATCGAGATCTCCAGAAGAGGAAGAAAAAATAGCAAATAAAAAGAGGACAAAGAAAGAGAAAGTTCACAAGAAAAATAATGACACTACCGAGAAGAACATGAATATTGGTGAAGAAGATAAATTCAAATCCAAAGTTGATGCAACAACAACAACAACAGCCAAAGCAGAGGTGACAACAAAGGAAGCCACCCAAAAAGAAGTCAAACAAAAAGTGACAACTGAAAATGCAACATCCAAGAAAAAAAAAGCAGAAGTAGAAGCAGTGGCAGAGGCACCAAAAAATGCAGCCAAGGAATCTATTGACAAAGAAATAGAAGAAGAACAGGGAAAAACAATGAAGAAGCTAGAACCAATGAGACAATACCATTGGAAACCGACTTGCCAAAGATATTCACGATCGACACCAATTTTCATTATCAATTTGGTGGGATGGAAATGGTATTTCCTCCCCCATTCAAAGTAGAAGAGGTCTCCAATTTGAAGAAATCCACCTACGATAAGGGTTCGGGGAAAATCATGTAAGAATAGGTGAAGAAAGTGCCTATAATGGGAGGAAAACCAATATCGGTTGTTACACAAACCCTTGTAACCAAATACATCAAAGAAGATCCCATCAACAGAGCTTCCATTGGCTCTTCCTTCATGAGTTCCATAGAAGAAAATGTACGAAACTTGTGCCAGCATAATTTGGAGAAGGAAGCAAGAATCAGGGAGCTTCAGGAAAAGCTTCAATAGGTAAAGGTTGATGAAGGTAGCCTACAAAGCTTCAAGGCTAGCAAGGAAAAGGTCATAACTGATCTAGAGGAAGACATAATCGACATGTATGCTCACCTGTGCATCTTCTAGGATATAGCCACCACCATCATAGAACAACATAACAGGGTGCATAGTAATCTCATAGAACTCAACACTATCCAGGAAGGCATGAAAAATATTGATACATGGATTGAAGAAAACCCAGATGCACCGATCGAGCTCTATCATCCCTCATCTGAGGAAATAAAAACCAAAATCTATGCATTAGACCACTGCCATCAAGTGGGACAAATGGCACACAGAGAAATGACTATCTCAATGGTGATTTCTTCATGCATTCACAAGGAAGCACAAGAATTGACCAAGATATACTGACTCCCCCAACTAGAAGAGCTTGGAAAAAACCTTATGATGGAGGAACTGGTCGACAAGATACAAGACAACACAAGTCGTAGATGGGAGGTCACTGAATCATCCACCATAGTAACAATGGACTTAATAGAGTAACACCTCATTCAACCAACTAAAGTCCATACTCGGGTTCAAGCATTCATGTCCACCTTATCAAATAATATGTAGACCCTCAATGATAATGTAGCAATGCATACAACTACCCTAAAAGAGCTTGCATACTGTAGACTCATAGTTATGTACAATCAACTAGAAATCTAGATAGTATACCTCCAAGACAAGAGTCCGCAAAAAAGACAAAATAACAAATTTGAAATTGTTGTTACCTATACTTTATTTTGTATTTTCCAACTACTTCCAATTGTGTCTTTACTTTGTAGACATGTCATCACATAAAAGGAAGATGAACAGTTTTGTAATAGTTTCTTGGTGGGGAATAAAATAAGTCATGAGGGAGTTAGGAAAAATAGTATAAATATGGGAAGAGACGCACTTTGAAAGGGCTCTTCAAGGTTTGTATACACTCTAGAACTTCTTTTGTAGAAAATACATGGTTAATGAATAATGAGAATCCCTTAGGGACAATTTTATGAAAGGGAGAACAACTTGCATGTGTTGTTGTTTTGTTGTGAACTATTTTAGGTGGAATGTATGTTGTTCACATGGACTGTAAGGTTGTGTTTTCCTATAGACTAATCTAACACAATCTATATCTCTTTCATAGTCTTGTTGTTTCTCTTTATCCTTTTATGTCCTGTGCATATGAGTTGTGATGTATGTGAATAATATAGTTTGGACTTTTCTAGTTATATATTTTTCATGCATATGCTTCTAACTTTGCATATTCATTACAACTATTTGGGTGAAGCTTCTAGTAGAGTTTAGTTTCAATATAGTTCATTTGGTTACGATAAAATTCTCTTAGCTAAAATAGGATAGAATAAAATAGTATTAGATTAGATTTATTTTCATACATAGTCTTCATCTATATCTTTACATTACATAATAATCCATCCTCACCCATGATAACCAGAAATGCCAGCTGATCCAGAATCCTAATGGGTCTCCTAAACTAAATGGTGCAGGATCTAATTGGGACTTTGTATCGGGGAGTACCCCTTATTGTTGTTGGTTCATTCATACCCGCCAATATAATTATCACTAGAATGGGGGCCTAAACTTGTATGGCTTACATCAATGCATTGTATAATCACAACCATTCCTTTGAAAATACTCATGGTCCAACACTTTTCCCTAATATAAACCCTGAAGAGGAGGTTACCTTTGAAGACACAAATCCTACATCGAAAGTGCCACTAGAAGTCCCAAAACCCACATAGTGATCCAGATTATTTTCGGCATGAAATGAGAGTGGAGATATAATAAAGAAATATACTGAGATATCATTGTTTTGAGAGACCCTCATAGATCAAATCAGGTATGAAACCTCCCTTCTTCTTTCCTTGCTTATTTAGGTTTTCCTTTGTGTCACTACATAGACTTAGGGGTCTAACTAACTTGTATTACCTACTTTATAAATTATAATTATAGACACCTACTACTATATTTTTCAATAATTAAGTCTTATGACAATACATATATATATTAAAATTCCTACTATGTTACATCCTAATCACTTACAACACAAACTAACCCTTACTACTTAGTATCTTAAACCTATTATAATTATCTATATATATACAAAACCTTCTATACCTAGACCTAATAATACTGAAAATCATACTAAAAACACAATCTAACAAATACTAAAAACAAATCTTACAAAAACCTTCAATGCTTAGACCTAATCATACTAAATACACTCTTTAACACTACTATAAAACAAACCCTAGATTCATTCTAATCAACTAAAAACTAAACCTAAACCCTAATTGAAAGCTTCCTTTCCATAATATAGTAACTAGTTCACTAAACTTCTTACATTAAATTTTAAACATAAATTAAAAAGTACTCATAAGTAATAATATAAAAAACTATAACCCTAAAAACAACCAAACCTAACTAAAGCTCCTTTCCTACATTAACTATATATACAATCCAATCAATTACAAGTACTATGACTTATATTATATAAAAAAACACTATTAAAACTCCTAACTAAAGCTCCCTTCTTGCATAAACTTTAATATAATTCAATTAATTAAAAGTTTAAAATTTTTTGTTTATAAAATATTATCCAATTAATAAAAATAATAAAACTTATATATATATATATATA
>ML795085.1:46679-105009 GCA_009831015.1 Picea engelmannii
AGGAACAATGGCTTTTAATTTTCAAGAACTTTTCATGAAATTTTCATTGGAAGGAAAAGAAATTGAGTTAAGAGGTATCACAAGGAAACCTGGTAAGGTGATAAGCTCTAATGGAATTGGTGTTGTCCTAATGCAAGAAGGAAGGCCCCTGGATTTTGAAAGTCGACCACTCAAGGGAAAGGACTTACTTAAACCCATTTATGAGAAGGAAATGATGGCAATACTATAAACCCATTTATGAGAAGAAATGGCATCCTTACCTAAGAGGTAGGCACTTCAAGGTCAAAAAAGATCATGATAGTCTTAAATACTTCTTGGAACAAAGACTATCTTCAGAAGAATAAAAAAAATGGGTAACCAAGATATTGGGTTATGATTTTGAAATCGTCTATAAAAAAGGGAAGCAAAATGTTGTGGCAGATGCACTCTCAAGGAAGGATGAAGATGTTGAGGCCCTTCTCTATGCTATATTGATCATCCAACCTGATTGGATAATAGAAGCAAGGGATGAATGGAAGAATGACAAAGAAGTGTAGACTCTCATTCAAAGGTTGCGGCAGGATTCCAGTGCATTAGATACATTTACATTGAAAAATGATTCACTATGGTACAAAGATTGCTTATATTTATGTAAGAACTCCTAACTCAAAAACAAGTTACTATTGGAATTGCACACCTCTCCAATAGGAGGGCACTCAGGATTTTAAAAAACCTACCATAGGGTCAAGAAGGAATTTTTTTGGGATGGCCTTAAAACTGATGTTCAAATGTTTGTGGCAGAATGTTTGGTTTGCCAACAAAATTAGGTGGAAACAATTAAGACCCCAGGTCTTTTACAACCATTAGCCATCCCAAGTCAGCATTGAGAGGAGGTTTCCATGGATTTCATCACAGGGTTACTGAAGTCTGAAGGAAAGAGTGTCATCATGGTGATTGTTGATAGACTGACTAAGTACGCACACTTTTGTACACTCTCTCATCCCTTCAAAGCCAGTACAGTTTCCACTGCATTCATGGAGACAGGTCAAAAGCTACATGGCAGGGAAAATATTATTGTAAGTGACAGAGATCCCATCTTCACTGGACATTTTTGGACAGAATTATTTTCTTATTTGGGTACTCAATTGGCTCATAGCTCATCCTATCATCCTCAATCTAATGGACAAACCAAGATAGTGAAAAAATTTCTGAAAGGATACCTTCATTGCTTTGTCTTTGATAAACAAACACAATGGTTCAAATAGTTACCCTTGGCAAAATGGTGGTATAACACTTCCTTTCATACTAAAACAAAAATGACACCATTTATGGCACTCTATCGATACCACCATACTTCCATTACTTCTTCTCTAAAAGAAAAATTTAAGGTTCAAGCAGTGGAAGATCACATCAAGCATCAACAACAAGTTCTCCAAATATTAAAGGACAACCTGACCATGGCACAGAATCGCATGAAAAAACAAGCAGATCAACATCATAGTGAAAGAAGTTTTGAAGTAGGGGATTGGGTGTTTTTAAGACTACAACCATACAAACAGACGTCCCTCAAGCAAGCCAAGAAGGATAATAAATTATCACCAAAGTACTATGGCCCTTATAAAGTGTTGCAAAAGATTGGTACTATGGCATACAAATTGGAGTTGCATGCATCTTCATGAGTACACCCAGTATTCCATGTTTCATTATTAAAGAAGGTTATAGGTGACAATATCCCAGTTCAAACTATATTGCCAAAACTTGACGAGGAAGGAAAAATCATATTGGAGATTGAAGCCATCACTGACACAAGAATTCGCCAACTGAGGAATAGATCCATTTCAGAGTATCTCATTAAATGGAGGAAACCGTCGGTTGAAGATTCCACTTGGGAAGATGAGTCTTTTATACAGAAGCATCCAGAGTTACTCAAACATTGTTGACAACACTTGTCTCAAGGCGAGGGGCATTTTAATCCCTAAATAGTGGCTCATTACCCCTAAATTGGGGCATATTACATTAGTAATGTTATTTTATTTATGTCGGCTTTAGTCCATTAGTTGTAATTATACCTCCTAGTCTCCTATATATATACCAATGAGACATTTTCATTTGGAATCATCTTGTACTTGAACATTTATGTGGGCATAAGGAGTTTGCACCCTCGAAGAGGCTTATTATCTGAATTTCTCTCTTTTTCAAGGCGTTGAGTACTTAGTCTGAGGTTTTTCTATGCTATATTGATATTTGGTTCCTAAAAGAAAACCCAGAAATAAATCTCTAATGGATCATGGCCGAACATCAAGAAAAAAGAGTAGTAATTCCACCATGGTTGTCTGAAGGTGCTTTGAACTTGGCATAACCATAACATGATATTCCCAGAAAACCTGAAAATCTCCTTCCGAAATTTGATCCAAATAGGCCTGGTTCACCTAAGGATAATGTTAATAACTTCTTCTTAGCTATCCGCCTAGTCCACATTTGACATGAATATGTGGTTTGTAGGATTTTTCCTTACACATTTTGATGTAGGAGCATTATCAGCAAAGCCCACGTGGAGGGACAACACAACGCCATAGCGCACCTTTTTTAAAACTAGCATTTTCTACAGATTCGTTTTGAACGGATGATTGAAGAAGAGAGAAACACTCAGAAACTGAATGATCGTGAGAGGTCTGGGAATTTCACTCTCAGTCTCAAATGTAACAGAGCTTGAGTAGTTGTTAGTTGTTACTTCGATAGGAGAGGTAGTCAGAGGGAAGCTTAGGAACCTTCCTATATATGTAGATGCATGGCATGCCCAAATGAGGCTGTTGGAGGAGTATTTTTATTGAATAGGAGATAGAATATTTGTTTTGAGAGAGCTTGAGAGAGAGCTGAGACTCTGTTACAGTCCAGCCTACACATATTGTAATCAGACATTCATCTTAATAGAAAGAAAGCAATTTTTCCTGCATATGAAATTTCTGTGTGTTTATGAATGAATATCATTTGTGTGTTCGTTTATGCTGTAGATGTGTGTGATAAGTTTCCATCTGCAGGGATAGATAGAATTTCTCTATCTGTGAGTTTCGTTAAACCGTTCTGGGTTATTTAGGTTGTGCAAGGAGTGCACAACAAAGTATTGGAAATCTATAGCTAGCGCAAGGAGTGTGCATTTGAATCTCAAATTGAGTTCAAAGAAGAACGTGTCAGGAGGGAACACCAGGATAGTTTGAAAGATCAAGAGAATCCTTAAGGTTACTGAATACCTTGGAGGGAAGACTCTGCAAGGAATTCATAGAGGAGAGAACAGAATTGTTGAATATTTTTTAAAGCTCTACCAGGAGGGCATTAAGCAGGTGCAAGTGTGCACAAGGAGAACTATGTTTCGAGTTCAGAGAAAAGAAGAGTTTCAAGGAGAAGACATTCATAGAGTTGTTGAACACTCTGTCTAAAAGCTCTACAAGGTGTGCATTGAGCAAACGTAAGGAGCGCATTAGAGAACCTAAGGAAGAGTTCAAAGTTCAGGAGGAACACTTGTGCAAGGAGGGCATCAGGCCAACACTTAGACGAGTGTTGCAAGAAGTCGTTTAAGAGGCTTCATCGAGCGCAAGGAGTGCATGCAAAGAGAAATTGTTTCGAGTTCGTAAGCTCGGGAGGATGAGAATAGAATGTGTTAGGAGGAAACTAGAAGTCTTTTGTAAGATGTTGAAGGGTCGAGTCCCTTAGAGACTGACAAATTTCAAGAAGCTTAGAAGAGATAGTGCAAAGAGTGCACAAGAGTTGGACTTATTCCAAGTCCCAAAGTTCAGGAGAGACAACGTTTTTAGAAGAATAGACGAGACCAAAAGTACTAGGGCTCACAAGAGAAAGATCAAAGGCTGTAGCCTTTGAAACGTTTGAAATATTCCAAGTTAGGGAAGAAAGTGCAAGCTTAGGAGGAGGAGCGATAGTGGACGTTGGATCGAGCACTGTGAAGAATCTAGATTGTCAGATTAGAGTCTATACAATGAGGAACAAGGACAGAGGAGAACAGATCCCAGTCGTTATATATTAGCGTGAAGGACCAATAGTCGTTGGATCCAGAGGTAAGTGCATAAGGCTTAGACTCTTTTAAGTGCACAGGGGAAGTGGACTTGCGAAGTCCTGAAGTTATGAAGACCATCGGAACCATCCGTCATCAAGTTTGACAAGTGGCAGTAGATAGGAAGACTCGTTGGTTTGTGAATTGGAAGAGAAGAGGTGAGTAGTCTTCCAGCCTTGAGAAAAGTGAAGTCTCGAAGCGTGAAGAGGATATCTGGATTGTTGGATCATGGAAGGCCGTGGACCGTCTATCTGACACAAGCAGAGTTCGAGGGTTTGGAGTTTGGGAGAACGGGGGTAGCTGACTTCCGGAGACGCAAAGCGCGAAGTCCCGAAGCACTTTGTATTTGGGCCCCAGGTCATAGCCCAATGTCACAAATCGAAGGGGCCTAGAGGGAGGAGATAATTCCTGGAGGATTTTTTTATTTGGAAATTGAGAAAGCCAAAGGTAAGAGTTCCAAAAACTCATGAAGCGCGAAGTCACGAAACACGAAGTAGATCCTAGTCATTGGCTGATCGGGGATTGTGGACCATTGATCTGACACTGGCGAAGTTTGAAGATTGGACTTAGGGAGAAGGAGTTGAACTAATTTCCGAATTTGCGAAGTGCCTTTAGATAGGCTTGTGGTCATGGGTGGTGGTCACATGGCGGAAAATTACACCCAGTGCTAGTTCGCACAGGTGAAGTTACATGAGGACCTATGTATTTGTTTCACAGAGGTTCCAGTGGGAACCCAAAGAGCTACTCCATCTCAGAGAGTTTTAATATCATAGACTAAGAGGTCGTGCATACCCTGCTAAGGTGGGGCACTACATCAAGTGGTATCAGAGCTCAGATTTTTTATTTCTATAGCAGAGAGTAGATAAATAAAATACTCTGATACCATCAAGTGGTATCAGGGCCGAAATTTCGTCTATATACTTCAAGTGAAGGAGATGATGTTGAAAATTCAACAAGAAACATGTGTCTAATTTACTTTTCCCTTAAATAAATTGGACAATAAATATTAATCTACTATCTCATAATTACTTGAATATAATTAACTGAAATGGAAAATCAGTTAACTATGGGAAATTCGAGTTCAAAGGTTGGTTGGTAAGACATGGAGGTGACTTGAAGTTGTAACAGAGTTATAAGTGTAGTTAAGTGAGTTAAGCTTAGTTGTACTTGTTGTAACTAAACTTGCACTAGTGAGAGTTCAGTGAATTAATTATTAATTAATTCAAATTAGTGAACTCACATGCAGCTGAAGGTTTGCCATGGTTAACTACATGCATGTCAGATCCAGTAGAGATCTAGTTGAGATAACAGGTGAAAGGGACAGTTTGGCTATTAGTTTTGATTTGAGTGAAGTGCACTCATGCAATCACATATGCAGTGGATATGCTCAGGAGCATGTGCAAACTAGGAAATTCGAATTCAATTGTGAGAATTCTGATTGCAGAGATTGTGCAGAGGAGGCAGGTTGTATGGACACAGAGAATTGGCACATGTATTTGTTGATTTGTGTATGACAGTGTGAGACGATTGTATTGCACTGAGAGCTCTTGGATTAGAGTTTTGTATGATATTGTTTCATGATCCATGATATACATGATATATGATAGTGGGGTTTTTAGCTTTACGCTTTCTCGGTAAAACTTTTTTGTTATGTGTTCTTGATATTTCACTTTGTGATCGTGGTTTAATTTTATGCAAGAATAATAGTAGAAGCGATTATGTATTTAACAATGGCATATAATTGTTAGATCAGGAGAATCGCAAGAAATACTTAATTTGTATTGAAATTTCTACATGGTATCAGAGCCACGGAGGCCACGTAGCCATGGAAGTGAGGTGTGGAAATAATAGTATTTTCGCAGGTCCCATCTCTAGCAAGGTGAAAACCTTAGTACTGAAAACTACGCACATTTCTAGGAGCAAAAATTTTCACACCCTATTCAAAGGAGAGGTGAGAACTTCATTGAAATTATCACATGCTGCTTAAAAGAGAAGTGTGAACTTCCCTCGCCCCACAGTGCATTACAGTGCGAACTCCCTCAACAAGTTCGCAGGCTATACACACGTAGGGTGTGAACTTCCCTTAGGTTGCTCTCAGGTAGGGTGCGAACTTCCCAGGGCAAGAGGAATTGCAGAAGCTGAGTTTTGGTGGTTGGATAACATTCAAATTTGCAGGATTTTCTTGGTGCGACAGTTGATTCAAGATCGAAATGTCTTTCAATGGCTTGAGGTTGGAGTATGCACTTGAGGGAAGCTCGAACTACATTTCTTGGAAGGACAGGATGGAGGTAGTACTCAAAGAAAATGGCTTGAAGGAATACATTGACAAAGATGTTCCTAAGTCAGATGCGACAGACACTGCAAATCTTGATGCATGGAAAAAGAAAGTGGAAAAGGCGAGGAGGATTCTGTTAGAGGGAGTACGAGACCACATTGTCTCAAGTCTCCATGGGAAAACCACACCACATGCAATGTGGAAGGTTTTGATGGATCTGCTCCAAAACAACAACGACCATAGGAAATTAGCACTCAAAGATAAACTTAGGAAGATCAAGATGGAGAAGGGCGATACCATTCCAAAATATCTCACGAATTTTGTCCAATGTTGGGATGAGCTTGGAAGTGTGGGAATAATAGTCGTTGCTGATGATTTGGTGAGCTTGGTGCTCCTAGGAATTCCCAAGAGTTGGCACAGTTATCAATATTCTATCAATGGAAGGGAAAAATTGCCCGATTGGGAACGACTATGGTCAGATCTAGTGCAAGAGGAGTTCAGGCGGGACACCAGAGATGGATCTTCATCAAATCGTGATGATGAAGAGGATTGTTCTTTGACTGCAAAGGCAAGGAAAAGGAAAGGGAAGAAATTCCATTCAAAATCCAAGTCTAAAGTCAAGAAGATGGATTTGTCCAAAGTGAAGTGTTTTCACTGTCACGAACATGGGCATCTCACTACTAACTATCCACAGAAGAGGAAGAACAAGATGGTTGTTGGAGTTGCAACCAGTGAGGCTCTTGTCTCATAATTTGAACTTGACTTCTCTTTGATCGCATGCATGGCTTCAAGTGTATCGGGATTGGTGTGGTATTTGGATAGTGGTGCTTCCTTCCACATGACGGGAGATAAAGAGTCTTTCATTTACTTGGAGGAGAAAGATATCAGAATGCATATAGAGATGGGTGACGATGGAGGATACAGTGCGACTGGTATTGGTACAACTACCTTTCAAAGGGAGTCAGGTAAACCATTTCAATTGAAAAATGTTATGCATGTTCTAGGTCTGAAGAAAAACTTGGTCTCAATCGCAATGTTGGAGGACAGAGGCTATGATGTTGTTTTTAGCAGTGGAAAATCCTACCTACGACATAAAGCAATGGGTCAAGTCAATAAGATAGGGATTCGAGTTAAGAATATCTACATCCTGGAGGTAGATGGCTGCGGTGCCATGATAGGCAAGGCAGATAAAGTGGTGAGATGGGATGAGGTCGAATTATGGCACAGGCAATTGGGCCATCTTCATCATGGAACGTTGAAGATCATGCAACAAATATATACTAGACTTCCAATGGAAACACTTGCTCAGTTAGATCAGTGAAAGGGGTGCACCCTGGGGAAGTATGTAAAGTCCACCTTTCATGAAAAGGAGAACCATGTTTTGGTGATCCTGGAGAGAATTCACATAGATGTGTGTGGACCATTCTCGGTTGCTTCAACAACAAAATACAAGTATTATGTTATTTTTGTTGATGACTTTTCTCGTAAATGCTGGATAGGATCAAACATTCTCAAAGTTCTATGAGTTTAAAGCATTGGTGGAGAAAGAGTCGGGGAAGAAAGTAAAAGTTCTAAGGAGCGATAATGGTGGAGAATACATCTCTAACGAATTCAAAGAATTCTATAGTAGAGAAGGAATTCAAAGAGAACTCATAGCGCCTCATAACCCACAACAAAATGGGGTCGCGGAGAGGAAGAATAGAACGATCATGGGTGCAAAATGAGCAATGTTGCATGATCAGGGCCTACCAATGCATTTGTGGGCAGAAGCATGAAATATTGTGGTTTATGTGCAAAACCATTGTCCTCATAGAGTACTTGGCATGAGTACACCTGAAGAAGCCTTCACTGGTAAGAAACCTGATGTTTCTCATTTTAAATTTTTTGTCTCATCTGTTTATGTGCATGTGACCAAGGAATCTAGGATGAAGCTGGAACCGACTGCTGAAGTTGGGATATTTGTGGGGTACACAAAAACACCCCATAATTATCGTGTGTATTTTCCAAACAGTAAGATGACTGTTATGCGACGGGATATAAAATTCGATGAGGGGAAAGCCATGCAGTTGTCGCTTGAGAGGGAGCTAGACTTGCATGCAGAAGAGGAATTGTTGGTTCCCAAAGATGAGTCTCAAGATGTGGATCAGCCACATGAGGAGGTTCATGGAGTGGAGGAAACCACTCAAGAATAGCCATCCATCAGAAATGGCAGAAAGCGCACCACGGAAGATGACAAATTGAGACTAGATGTTGCACAGAATGTAGGCGCCCCTACTTCACAGCACAGACATAGATAGTCTCCTGATCGATTTGTTGGATACATGGCTCTCATGAGAAAATGTATTGTGACTGAACCATCTTCCTTTCAGGAAGCAATGTAGGATCCCACTTGGGTTGATCCTATGGTAAAGGAGTATGAATCCACTGTCAAAAACAGTGCATGGGAAATTGTCCCAAGACAGATTGATAAATCAGTTGTAGGTTCGAGATGCATCTACAAGGTAAAGCACGATGCTGATGGGAGTGTTGAGAAATACAAGGCAGGTTTGTGTCCCAAGGCTTCTCATAGATCGAGGGGATAGACTATGATGAGACCTTTGCACCTGTCACAAGGTACTCTTCCATAAGATCCATCCTTGCACTCTCAGCACAGATGGGTTGGCACATTCATCAGATGGATGTAAAAATTGCGTTCCTCAGCGGGATCATTGAGGAAGAAGTGTACATTGAGAAGCCAGAAGGTTTTTAGACCTTTGACAGATATTTTCATGTGTGCAGACTCAAGAGAGCACTGTATGGGCTGAAGCAAGTACCCTGTGCTTGGTACACGCGGATAGACAGCTATTTCACCGGATTGGGCTTCACCAAAAGTGAAGCGGATGCAAACCTATACCAAATTTTGGTGGAGGGTAAGATCTTAATCATTGTTCTTTATGTTGATGATTTAATACTAACTGGTGATGAGCAGCTGATACACTCATGCAAGGATGACCTTGCAAAGGAGTTTGAGATGAAGGATTTGGGCCTTCTTCATTATTTCCTTGGATTGGAAATATGGCAGCGAGATGGTGAACTTTTTGTGTCTTAAGGAAAGTATGCAAGGGAGATAATGGGTAAGTTTCACATGGAGGGATGCAAACCCATGGATACTCCTCTTCCAGGAAACTAGAGGAAAGAGGATGCTACTTCTGGAGAGGTAGTGGATTCTACTGTTTATCGACAGATAGTAGGTTCGCTAATGTATTTAGTGAACATGATACCGAACATTTGCTACACGGTTAACCAGCTAAGTCAAGCGATGGTTAGGGATACCAAACTCTTTTGGAAGGAGGGTAAGCATGTCCTGAGATATCTGAAGGGCACATCTGAGTATGGATTATGGTACAAACAGACAAATGAGTTGAAGTTGCATGGCTTCACGGATGCAGATTGGGTGGGTAGCCCAACGGACAGAAATATCACATCAAGGGGGATCTTTAGTATCAAATCTATAGTTGTTTCTTGGTACAACAGGAAACAAATATCCGTGGCACTCATTTCAGTGGAAGAAGAATACATGGAAGCGATTCAAGATGCATGTGAGGATATCTGGATGAGAAAGATCTTGGTTGGTTTGTTTGGTTCTCATTTAGATCCAATAGTGATTTATTGTGATAATCAGAGTTGCATTAAACTCTTGATTAATCCTGTGTTTCATGATAGATCTAAGAATATAGATATCCGATATCATCATCTCAGAGATTGTGTGCAGCGAAAGATCATTTTGCTTCAATACATTCCTACAGAAGATCAGGATGCAGACATTCTGACGAAGGCGCTCACTAGGAGCAAATTCGAATATCATAGAGATAGGATTGGGGTGAAGGATAATCCCTTTCTTGTTGAGAGGGAGTGTTGAAAATTCAACAAGAAACATGTGTCTAATTTACTTTTCCCTTAAATAAATTGGACAATAAATATTAATCTATTATCTCATAATTACTTGAATCTAATTAACTGAAATGGAAAATCAGTTAACTATGGGAAATTCGAGTTCAAAAGTTGGTTGGTAAGACATGGAGGTGACTTGAAGTTGTAACAGAGTTATAAGTGCAGTTAAGTGAGTTAAGCTTAGTTGTACTAGTTGTAACTAAACTTTCACTAGTGAGAGTTCAGTGAATTAATTATTAATTAATTCAAATCTGTGAACTCACATGCAACTGAAGGTTTGCCACGGTTAACTACATGCATGTTAGATCCAGTAGAGATCTAATTGAGATAACAAGTGAAAGGGACAGTTTGGCTATCAATTGTGATTTGAGTGAAGTGCACTCATGCAATCACACATGCAGTGGATATGCTCATGAGCATGTGCAAACTAGGAAATTCGAATTCAATTGTGAGAATTCTAATTGCAGAGATTGTGCAGAGGAGGTAGGTTGTCTGGACACAGAGAATTGGCACATGTATTTGTTGATTTGTGTATGATAGTGTGAGACGATTGTATTGTACTGAGAGCTCTTGGATTGGAGTTTTGTATGAGATTGTTTCATGATCCATGATATACATAATATATGATAGTGGGGTTTTTAGCTTTACGCTTTCCCGGTAAAACTTCTATGTTATGTGTTCTTGATATTTCACTTTGTGATCGTGATTTAATTTTCCGCAAGAATAATAGTAGAAGAAATTTTGTATTTAACAATGGCATATAATTGTTAGATCAGGAGAATCGCAAGAAATACTTAATTTGTATTGAAATTTCTACAAATGAAGGAGATGAAGGAGATAGTCTGACTACATCAAGTAGTATCAAGACCTAAATTTTGTCTTTGGATTGTAGGCAAAGGTGAGAAGGTGAATAGAGGTAATCTGATGACATCAAATGGTATAAGAAGTTGAAGTTCGCTTGTAGAAAGTAGGTGAAGGAGGAGACAGAGTATTGATGCTCTGCGAATATTGTTTCAAGGGTGCATCAAATGGTAGATAGCTAGGAGGGATGAAGACAAAAAATATGGCTACTAAAGGCCATAAGTGTGGTCGAATAGTAGACCGCAAGTAGAAAAGTAAAGAAGAATTTGACAAGGATCTCATTGAGATAAGAACAAGAATGGAGTAGTTGACATTGAATATGCAGCAAGAGACAAAGGTACATTGGACATATGAATGGCCTCTAAAGAGGAAGATAAATTGGCCTGTTTAGAAGTTGTTAGCCATGAGGTAGCAACAAGTAATGAGGAAGTGGTTGAGGCATGATGAAAACCTCAGTGACACATAGGAGAAAGTGATTCACATCTATGAACTAGAGATTGGGAGGAATCTCAATGATGATGAGGAGAAGAGATCAGTTATGGATCTCATAAACTGTCAGGGGGCCAGAAGTGAACATTCAAGTTGTCAGGTGGGCAATGGAAGGAGGTCTGGGGATGATCTCATAGACTGCTAAGAGGACAGTGAGGGAAGTTCGAGTTGTCAGGTGGACAATGGAGAGAGATCAGGTGATCCCATAGACTACGAGGTGGGCAGAGAGAAAATCCCAAATTGTCAGGTGGGAAAGGGGAAAGAGATGAGACTGTCTAAGAGTCTCATGAACTATATTAAGAGTTCATATCATCAAGGAATGTTGATAGGTGACAGGAAGGTAGAAGAGAAGCCTTATCTGTATGCAGATTCATGTGGGTTTGCAGGGCATGTGAATGAAGATGATGACAAGTTAAATACTTTCCCCATCAAGGAGGAGGATCGGAAATGCATTCTAATCATTGGGGGAATTCAAATATTCATGCCAAATAGTCTAGTAGATGCTAATACAAGCATTGCGCATGAGAAGTTGGTGCAAAAATAATCCAAGAAAGAGGCCATGGAGCCAAATTATTTTAAAGCTAATTGTGTTTGTGGTGCAGGTGCAATAGAGGAAATAAAACTAGAAAGGATTGACAAAGAGGAGGAGGAGGACCAGACACTGATGTCTACCCTAGCATAAAAAGAGGAGAATTCATATGAATTTCTCACTCAATGGGAGCAAGAGTTGAAGATATTGGAGGATTGGTTGGACAATCCAAAACTAGAAGATGGCTTCCAAGAGACAGTGATGCAGATTTTAGGAGAAGAGCATTTAGCAGAATTACTCAAAAATTTCAGCCTGAGAGCTGAATGGGAGATGACTGCAGCATTGGAGCCTGCAGCAGAAGAGGAAGCAAACAACATAGATTTTTTTGAGTTATATGAGGAATTGGAAGCCCAGGAGAGAAAGATAAATATTCAGAGTATGCATATCCAACAGGCTAAGTTGGAAACCAGTGGAGGACCATACCAACCTAGGGAGCAGCTGGAGGAAGTTGGAATTGAACCAGCACAAGAGGATATGACAGCATTCAATCTGTCAGAGGAGGAAGGTGAGACTACAGAACTGGATTCTGCAACAGAATGGACAACTAATGCCACAGGATATGAAGATAACATGAAGGATCAGATTGATCATATTGCCATGGAGGAGGGAGAGCACACATTTAACGTTCCCAAGAGATGGAGAAAGAAGAGAATTCAGTAGAATTTCTCAAAAATTTCAGCCAAGGAGATGAACATAAGGCAACTGTAGAATTAGGATCTACAGTAGGGGGAGAAGAGCATTCAGAGGAATGGCTCAATTTTTTTAGTCACGAAGCTGAGCAAGAGATAATTGTAGAATGTGAACCTACAGTAGAGGAGGAAGCAACATATAGCATGGATCTTGTTGATCTATGTGAGGAGATGGAGTCCCTGGAGAGAAGGGTGAAGATGAAAAGGCATCTTATACAACAAGTTAAGTTGGAAATTGATGGAGAGAAGATGCAATAGAGCATATTGCAGGAGGAAAGCCAACCAGTGGACCATCTGGACAAAGAAATAGAGGAGATAAAGAGATTGATGTTGGAAGCAACACAAGAAGCAGTCATCAGAGAAGTATGGGACAGAACAAAACCTGTAGGAGTAGCAGGGAAAAATAAGAAGAAAGGAAAAGGAGCAAATGTGTAATATACCAGATATAAAATGTATGAAGAGAAAAAATAGAATGCTAGTAATGGCAGAATAATAGCAATATAACCAGAACATTCACCACAATAACACTAAAATGATATAAGAATAACAATAGAAATAACACTTTGAATCTGAAAGCAATGTTCACGGGCCTCTTCGAGGGGGCAGCCTCTAATTGAGTAGAGCTCTATTACAATAATATCCAAGCTAGGGTTCTCATACCCTCGACTCATATTTATACTAAAAAGAAGCATCTAGAGGAAGATCCTTCTAGAAGCAAAAGCTTCTATTAGGTGTTCTTACATCCGCCTTATTCTATTTTATTGAAAGGCCTTATTAATATTGACCTTTATTACATCCGAATATATTGTTCTACCTATGGGCAGGTTAGGACCCTAACAAGATGAATAGCTCCAAGAGAAAGTATGGGACCCTGGAGGATCTCAACAACATGACAGAGAGAGACACCAACAGGAGCTCATGATTTTCATAGTAGTGGAGTATGATGCAGGAGCATCGTCAGCAAAGACCATGTGGAGGGACAACATAGTGTCATAGCGCGCCATTTTAATTAAAAGGAATCTAAAAACTAGCGTTTTATGCGGATCCGTTTTGAACGGATGATTGAAGAAGAGTGAAACGCTCAGAAACTAAATGATCATGAGAGGTCTGGGAGTTTCACTCTCAGTCTTGAATGTAACAGAGCTTGAGTAGTTGTTAGTTGTTACCTCGATAGGAGAGTTAATTGGAGGGAACCTTAGAAACCTTCATGTATATGTAAATGAATGGCATGCCCAAATGAGGCTGTTGGAGGAGTATTGTTATTGAATAGGAGATACAATAGTTGTTTTGAGAGAGCTTGAGAGAGAGCTGAGACTTTGTTACAGTCCATCCTACACATATTGTAATCAGACATTCATCTTAATAGAAAGAAAGCAATTTTTCCTATATATGAACTTTCTGTGTGTTTATGAATGAATGTCATTTGTGTGTTCGTTTATGCTGTAGATGTGTGTGATAAGTTTCCATCTGCAGGGATAGATAGAATTTCTCTATCCATGAGTTTCGTTAAACCGTTCTGGGTTCTTTAGGTTGTGCAAGGAGTGCACAATAGAGTATTGGAAATCTGTAGCTGGCACAAGGAGTGTGCATCTGAAGCTCGAATCAAGTTCAGAGAAGAACATGTCAGGAGGGCACACTAGGATAGTTTGCAAACTCAAGAGGAGCCTCAAGGTTACTAAATACCATGGAGGGAAGACTGTGCAGAGAAGGCGTAGAGGAGAGAACATAATTGTTGAAGATTCTATAAAGCTTTACCAGGAGGGCATTGAGTAGGTGCAAGTGTGCACAAGGAGAACTTTGTTTCGAGTTCGGATAAAAGAAGAGTGTCAAGGAGAAGACATTCGTAGAGTTTTTGAACACTCTATCTAATAGCTCTGCAAGGTGTGCATTGAGTGAACGCAAGGAGCGCATTAGATAACCTAAGGAAGAGTTCAGATTTGAGGAGGAAGACATGTGCAAGGAGTGCATCAGACCAACACTTAGATGAGTGTTGCAAAAAATCATTTTAGAAGATTCATCAAGTGCAAGGAGTGTGTGCAAAGAGAACTTGTTTCGAGTTCATAAGCTCAGGAGGATGACCAAAGAACATGCCAGGAGGACACCAGAAGTCTTTTGGAAGATGTCGGAGGGTCGAGTCCCTTAGATACTGAGCAAGTTCGAGAAGCTCAGAAGCGATAGTGCAAAGAGTGCACAAGAGTCAGACTTATTCCAAGTCCTAAAGTTCAGGGGAGACAGTGTTTTCAAAAGCGCGGACAAGACCCAAAGTAGTCGGGCTCGCAGGAGAATGATCAAAGGCCGCAGCCTTTGAAACAATTGAAATCTTCCAAGTTAGAGAAGAAAGTAGAAGCTCAGGGGGAGGAGCGACAGTGGTCATTGGATCGAACATGGTGAAGAATCTGAACAGTAAAATCAGAGTCCAGACAACGAGGAATGAACACAGAGGAGAACAGATCTCAGTCGTTAGGTATGACCTCGAAGGACCAATAGTCGTTGGATCCATAGGTAAGTGCATGAGGCTTAGACTCTTTTAAGTGCACAGGGGAAGTGGACTTGCAAAGTCCCGAAATTCCGAAAACCATCAGAACCGTCCATTGTCAAGGTTGAAAAGTGGCAGAAGATAAGCAGACTTGCGGGTTCATGAATTGGAATAGAAGAGGTGAGTAGTCTTCCAGCCTTGAAAAATGTGAAGTCCCGAAGCGCGAAGAGGAGATCTGGACCGTTGGATCACGGAAGGTCATGGACCATTGATCTGATGCAAGCGGAGTTAGAGGGTTCGGATTTCGGGAGAACGAGGGTAGCTGACTTCTGGAGATGCAAAGTCCCGAAGCGCTTGGTAGTTGGGTCCCAGGTCATAGCCCAACGTCACAAATCGAATGGGCCTAGCAGGAGGAGATAACGCCTAGAGGATTCTCCAATTCAGAAATCGGGAAAGCTAGAGGTCAGAGTTGAAAAAACTCGTGAAGCACGAAGTCGTGAAACGCGAAGTAGATCCCAGTCGTTGGTTGATCAGGGATTGTGGACCATTGATCTGACACTGGCATAGTTCGGAGATCGGACTTAGGGAGAAGGAGGTGAACTGATTTCCAAGTTAGTGAAGTGCCTTTATATAGGCTTGTGGTCATGGGTGGTGGTCACATGGCGAAAACTTGTGCCCAGTGCTAGTTCGTGCGGGTGAGGTTATGCGAGGACCTGTGGATTTGTTTCGTGGAGGTTCCAACAGGAACCCGAAGAGCTACTCCAGCTCAGAGAGTTTGAAGATCCTAGACCGGGAGGTCGTGCAGACCTTGCTGAGGTGGGGCACTGCATCACATTTGTAGGTAGAGCTTCCACTTGGTACTTTAGTCTCCCACCTAGCTCCATAACCAATTGGGAAGATTTTGAAAAGGTCTTCATTAGAAAATTCGACGAAGGAAAAACCATTGCTACCTTATACAAAGAATTAGGGGCCATAAAAATGGAAATAAGAGAAAAGGTCAAGGACTTCAATAAACATTTTATCACGATCCTTACTAAATTCACCACTGAAAATGCACCTTTACATTCCTTAGCCATCGAATATTACACTTCGGCCTCAATCCCATCTATAGGGATGTTTTTTAAATGGGTCGGTAAGGACACATTGGCTCGTACTTTTGAGGAAGTTGAGATTGTTGAGAAAGAATTATCCTCTTACAATAGCCACTCATATTCCATAGAAACCAAGTAAGCTAGAAATAAACCCTTGTTGTTGACAAAACCCCCTAAGAAGGAACCAAAAGATATCGATAGCATGGTCAAGTTAGTGAAGAAGTTATCCAATGAAGTTGTCGATCTCAAGATGAATGTCGAAGAAGGACCTTGAAGAAATAGACCTTTCTGTGTATTCTTCAAGAGGAATGACAACCTATCCAAACCACACAAAGTGTCGCAACTCATGTTGAATCTAGATACCTTCGATAGTGACAACTTCTTCTCATATGACCAACAAAATCAGTTTGAGAAAACATGTACCTAGTGGGTTAACTCCATGACCTCTGTTATCAATCAATTTCTAGATCAAAAGAGTTTAAATGAAAAATATCCCACTGAAGCAGGTAATCACTAAACTATCGAGGAAACCCCCCTAGAGTTTGCTATGTCCCTATGGAATTGATGTATTGATTCGGATGAAAAACATATTGAGGAAGTTTTAATCGGGGATACACCTATTATAAAATATGTCCTTAGAGAGTACAATTTGTGCAGCAAAGGTGTTGTCCCATATAGCTCTTCTTCCCCAAAAACCAACATTCCTCTTAGGAAAATCACCCCCCACTATCATAACTTGAAACCAAGCACCCAAGCTCCAACCACTGCCAGTGAGAAGTCGAACATGATTGTTTCATCCAATAACAACAAACCAAGTACAACGAACTTAACGGCAAACCACACTAAACCCAATAATCCAACAACCAGCAAAAAAACAAAGAATCCACAACCAAGTACAATAACAAACAAACCAAAAATGCACACTTTAGAGTATAGTGTTATTGAATACATGAAGAAAACTAAAGCTAACATTTACCCCTTTGAAGATAAGGAGTTCAAGGACTTCAAATCAACAATTAAATGTAACTATCCTAGCCCCAAATAATATAGTTTTATTGGAAAATTTGAGTTTCAAAGATGGGTTTATCCTCTTGGTTTTGATCAAGAACTTCTAAAAGATTTGAAGATCCATAATATTCAATACATTTATGCAGTGGTGAAATTTTATGCAGTAGTGAAATTTAGTGGCCATGACAACAAAGTTATGTAAACTAGCACAAAATCCCCTTCATAAAGAAGTAGCGTTGAACAAAAAATGGGCAAGACTCACCCAAGGACATCATTAGGAGGAGGGTTTGAGTTTTCAGTTTCCCAAAGGTGGATTTCCCCTCAAGGGTTCATTCAATGACCCCATACCCCATATACAACCACATTAAGGAATGATGGGAACCTCTTCCAACAGAATTGGAGGCCCTACTGCACATCAGGTGGACCCATTGATTGTGTATATGTAACATCAACCCTGTCAGTTTTGCATGCTTCCTCCTCCTCACAATACCATTCAATATCTCATGTGAAAGAAACCACATTCTCATCCTCCTCCTCATCATAAACAATAACAACAACACTCTTCTAGTTTTCAAGTTCTACCTCTTTCTAAAGCCTTAGAATGTTTTTCTATGTCTTTCTTAAACTCGAAAATCTCACCTAAATTTCCTATGTTTAGTGCTTCTTTCATACTATCTTATTTCTATTGTTACACAAAAAAAATGAGCCCTTATGTTTCCTACTTCATGGCCTATAAAGGCTTTCTTCATAGCTAATGAAATGCTTTTGTAGTGTTTTCCTTATTCTCTTTCCGATCCCATCAAGGCATGATGATTTTTGTATGTAATTACCATAAATGGGACTAAATTTGTAGGCTTTATTTTTGAATCTTGATGTCATAAAGAGTGGCTCCTATAACTATGAATGTATAAACTAAATTCATGATAAAGCTTCTTGAAAGACACCAAACCAATCAACAATCTTGAGAGATTTTAAGGAAAAATTAGCTACCAAAATCATTGAAGAATTGAATCTCTATTTACATAGCTATCTGCCTATAGTCCCATGTTTGATCTCAACCAAGTTTTCATTTTTCTTCCAAGAATTTATTGTTTTATGGCATGCTCCATGGTATTATTATATTACATAAATCATTAAAGGCTACAATGTTTGATATATGGATTTTGAAATATACCAATTTGTTACTATTATTTATTTGCTTTATGGAAATAATCATTCTTTTGTTGTCATAGTTCTAGGAGGAATGATACCATTGATGGTGAACTCGTAAACTCCATACTTAGTTATATGTGCGGCCATCGATGGGGAAGATCTTAAATCATGGTGCCGCTTAAATGTGTGGAGAACGTGCCTTCCATAATATGTTCATGCCAAAAACATTTATTTAACTCTGGAGAATTCATAATTTCAACGATATTGTCAAGAACATTTATTTAACTATAAGGAATTCATAATTTCAATGCTAATTATATTACTCATAATTATAATTATATTGTGTTAATGATTCTATTATATTATATTTTCTTTTTCATAGAAAATATCAAGTCGTGTGAAAAGTGAAACTACATTCGCATATGCTATGAGAGTATTCATAAATACCCATAACGTACTCCTCTAATTCTAATTATGATATTCATGATTAAAATTATAATGTGCTAATGATATTCATATTCTATATACAATTTTTTTTATAAACTATTTTATTGTTCTTATTCTTAAATTCAATGAGTGGAAATTGGTTCAATGACATAAGAGTTGAGTGATATCAATTTTGTTGGGCCTCTGTTTTTTATAAAGTGATAACGATAAAGAAAGTGGTGGGAAAATTTGAATGCACCTCACAACAGTGGGAAGATTAGAAATAAGTGGAAGATGCAAATTCTGCAAGTAGATTAAAGAAATACCGGGTGCAGAGAAAATTGGGTTTGATTTCGTCAATTGACTTTGTGAAGGCTGCAAAAGTATAAATTAAAGGGAAAGGGTTAATGTCACTACTACTGTTGGTTGTGAGTCAGTAGGTTATTGTTATTGTTAACATTGTCCTTTTGATTCGAGTTTATGTTGTCATGGTTGGTTACTGTAATTGTCTTAGTTGGTACTACTGTTGCACCTATGGTAAGTTTTGAGTCTGTAATGAATCTTGAGGAGTTATATCTCGTTGCACAAGACAACGTACTGAAGATATGTGTATTCTGAAAAGTGATCTGTCATATTTAAGGTATATGAAATCATTTGTACTGTTGTTGCTAATGAAATGATGTGATTTGGGGCCTCAAAATTTTCTCTTTTGGTTGACTATCTATGATATGAATAGATCTTTAGATCTGTTGTGTGTATGCTTAGTATATTCATTTTTATGAATGAATTCTATCACAATATTGATTTAATGGGTAAAGTAATGGATTTACATAGTATAAAAGTAGATATGGTTTGGTATCTTTTATAACTCCCTTCATCATACAAGTCTCAGGTACGCTTCAGGCAAGACCTCCTTCCCTTGCGGAAGGTTGAAAATGCCAACATTCCTAGATTACAACAGAATATTTTTGTTGGTAACTGTTGAAAACCTTAGTCTTGATTTTACTCCAACAAATGCTTATATTGTGAGGGTCGAGCTTTAGAGGGAGTTTTTAGAGGATGCCTGATCAGATATACAAGTCTGATGTTGAGAACTGGTGGGAACAGAAGTGTGATGTGTTCATCATACAGGAGGCCAAGTTGAGGAAAAATAGTTTTAGGGTTGTGAAATATATTGTTTTCTATTTGGGGCCTGCTAGTGACCAATACGAGATCTTCTGGGTTAAATTCCTTGAAGAGTTGTTTCAATGGAAAGATCTACTGCAAGAAGCCACATAGTACAAAGATTGGGTCACGAATATCTATAACTGGACCATTGAGAGACTAGAGGCTCTTCATCTTCTAGATCACCATATATGGCCATCTATAATTTTTTGGGTTCAAAATACTCTTGAAGGCTATATTATTGAATTCGACAGAGAAAATCATCAAGCATTTTCAAAGCCAGAAGTTGTATTCAGAGACGGATCCAGAGGAATATTGTTGTGGGGAATACTCTTTGATTCTAGAAGAATGAATGTTGCCTATTCCTTCAGGTGGCATGGCAACGTAAACACCTGTGCTCAGTGGAAAGTGACTTTTGGGAGGGTTCATGAATTAAGATTTCCGAGAACTTTTCTTTGAGATATGAGGGGCATACAATAGAAGAGTGCAAGAGACAAATGATCTTTGAGGAGGGATTCCATTGTTGAAAAATGGTGGTGGAACCAGATGAAGATAGTGATGAAGCAGACCATTCAATTGTGGAAGGATATCGGATTAGATGGTCGTAATGGAGAAAATCTAGAAGATTTATGAAAGTTGCAGAGATGAGGAAGAATGACTAGTCAATGGTTGAAAGAGAGAAGTGGTGTGAGAGGTGAAGAATCCAAAGGTGGAATACAAGACGAAGAGTGTTTAGAGGAGATAGATGAAGGAGTAAAGGTAGATGCCACCACTGATGAATAATGCTTAGCCCGGACCTCAAAAGGAGTTGCGGAAAAATCAGAACCTATAACTCCAAAAGATATTGGTTTTCATTAGGAGTTAAATGTAACATTTTAAGAGAATGAGGCCCTCTAGATCAAGGAAATTCTATTCGGAAGTAAAGGAACCAACCCTGAGATTTGTAGATAGAGTTTTCAATCTATACTTACAACGTTTGTTGAGCATGATAGTTTTTTTCATATCTTTGACTTCTTCTGTTGCTAGTTCTGTTATAAATGTTTTTTGTGTTGTGTGGAAGCCCTTTTATTGTGCATCTTTGCTCTTGGTTATATTTTTAAATAGAAAAATGGAAAATTTTCCTATCTACAATTGTTATTCTAGTGAAGCAAATAAATGTCTACATGTCTCGAACATTTGTTACTGATACATAAAACATTGTAATTGTCATATGGTTTCACCTAAGATATATCATTGTATAATCAATAAACCATTGACCATGGAAAATCATACCATTGCTTTGTCATCCCATATGTTCCCATCTTTTATATGCAAACTATACTACGATCCAAATTTTCTAGTGAGGGTGATGACAAATGCAATAGTGTCGATTGGATACATGTCTATATTATTTGCAAATTTCTTGATTGTTGTGTCTGGTATGAAATAGTATTCTTTACACGTTGGAGACACTATATCCATGAAACTTGATTCAAGTATCAATATAACACGATCACGATCACCATGGTCATAGCCACATTTTGGTAGAATTTTGAATTTTTTAATAGATATTCTAGCTCCAGGAACAATCTTTTGCTCATCTTTCAATAAGGTGTGCAGGAACAATCAATGTAACTGTCATCATGCCATATTTATCTTTCATATCAGCATGTAATATTTTGCATGATATGTTTGTTTTATGAAAATATATGTTGTAAACAACCATCATGTCTCAACTGCATACTTCCCTACTTTTGCGACTGTTTGAGTCCTTGATTGAGACAATATTCCAAGTTGCACAATTTCATCATCGTATAGAAAAAACAGAAAATAAGCAATATGAAGAACATTGTCCATGTATTTCTTTCCCAACTGCAAAATCTACAATTTTTATATACGTACCTTTCAATTTCTCCTGCTTCACATGGAGATCTACTTCACCTGTTCCTGTCACACTCAACTCTCTAATGTTGATTGGTTCAATTCCAGGTATACCTATTTTTCTTGAACTGAACATAGAAATTTCCAAATTCCTTAAGCACCCGATGCTATTTTTTTGTTATGTTTGCAAGAGAGTGTTTATAAATATATGCATGTATCCTGGTGGCTATTGCAAAGTGCAAATGGAAAATAGATTATGGAAATTTACTTCTAGCTCTATTGTGGAGAGGATGTTTGTGATGCACCAATACTAATACTTCCCTGGATCGTCCAACTTTTCCTGTTTGGAACATCAAATATGTGAACGTGAAGCACACACAATATATTCTATACTATGTTTAAATTGACATATGATCCTCTTTTTTTGTGTGTTGGGGGAGGAAGATGTACATCAAGTATGCATCACACAAAGTACATTGCACACCATATAGTGTAGCAATGCAAAATTGTTAAATATGTGTACAAGATTAAATTGTGAAAATGCCTACAAATGCAAAATATTTGCCAAGTATAACAAACTCTGTTATGAACATTGACTCCTTGTAACTATCCATCGCAACAAACTTGTACTTTCCTACCAAAAAATGTATATGAATTTACACAACACTTTGAGCTATATTTTTCAATCGAAATGCATCAACAATTGAAAATCAACATAACATCCATTGCATGATCCTATGGAACTATAAAAGAAACAAATCATGGAAGATTACATTTGGGAAATTGAGAAGCACGCAAAAAAAACATAGCAGGATCCTAACAGCCAATACAAGATCTAATAGTTAGGATCTTTGGTGTTGTTATATGGTAGAAAATCCTCCAACACCCCGAAAATTGTGGATTCCAAAGATGATGTATACAGCCAATGAAAATCACTATACCCCCATAGTGTGCTCACCTATATTTTGTGCACCTGTGTTGCCTGCATACGTATATGGATTGAGCAGTCAAGAATGATATTCATAGGAATGATTGGCATCCAGTCCTGGCTTTCTGCACAGTCACATTTGCAATCATTCTATGCTAGGTATTTTGACAAGCCACGTAATTTGCACAATGACCCAGTCATTTATGGAACTTTGATTTACTCACATTTGTCAAAGACAGCCTATTTACAACTTGTGAAAAGTAAATGTTGTGGTTTTTTATGAGCTTATTAATTCTTTTTATTAATCATTCCCTGTATTTTGTAACTAACTTAGGTTTGTAAGAACATGCTAGTAAATATTCCCGATACACTTGGCCTTAAAGCAATATGACCTTCATAATGTACTATTCATAACTTTCACATTTATCAAAGTGCATTTAGAAAAAATATGTATAAAATATAGAAAAAAAAAAAACATTCTTGTGCGGATAGCCTATGTAAGACACCTTCCAACAATAATATTTCTTCAGCGACAATTTAGAGAAGGTCAATGAACAAACTTCCTTGCTAGAATTAAACAATATGACATGGACATTGACTTCATGGAAATTGTTAGATGGAAAGTGTCGTGAGTCGATGACTGGTATTGAAACTACAGATACCCCCCATGCAAATGATGTACTAACTCAAGATGTAACCATCTTCCAAAAAACTTGTCATCAAAAGTGTCTTTTCCTAGCCATTTACAAGACAACATGATAGGTCAACACATTTGCAAATATCATATTACAGGAAAATTCATGGGAAACACATAGGAGACTGGAAGTGATGACACTCTCTTCAAGAAACAGAAGGACTATAGGACACTTCATTATATCGAAGCATCAAGAAATTTGATCCATCCATAGCACACACATATAGTGGGCGTCGATAGTTATGAACACATTTTGTACAAAGGACTCTAGGAAAATAGAAAATCATTTCTCCTACATACAGTATTAAAGGAACCTAGATCCGAATTGCAATGTATCGGTAAAGGAACACCAATGCATAGAGATGGTGCGAAAATGGGAACATTACGATGACAATTTTCGGTCATATTTTCATCTATTTACACTACTTTCCAAGGCCATAGTATTCACAACCAAACTCCATTTCTCCACATAAAGAGCTCCCACAAGCTTTCAATTAAACAATTCCACCAACCACCTAGCCATCACATCCATTTATCCCAAGAATCATAGTTTGCGCACAAAGTCCCCGCGTCCATGGATTCTCCAAGTCAACATGTGATTTATTACAACTCATAGTTCATCCAGACCTCCTGTAGTCCCACCGCTCCATTCTCAGTTCAGTTGACAATAAGAAGGAAACTATTGGAAGGGGACCCAACCTACAGTCAATGAAAAAGATCCCTAGCCTCAATAAAACGTTTCTTGAATTGTGCTTTGAAGTTCATGTGGTTCACCATCTCCTTGAACCAACATCTGTTGTGTGTGCCACCATGGATCAACACCTTTGGTGAACACGAAAGGTCCATTCTGTGCACTTCCCTCTCTATCAGTTGTAGTTTTCTTGCTCTTCTTCATTATCAACCAAGATGAACCAAACAAGAGGATAATGGTAGGCATGCCCATTGGAGTGATTAATCGGTCCTTTCCATTTGCAAGTGCTTGACTAACTAGGAAAAAATCTAGTTGTAGGACTTGGGAAAGCTACTTCTTGGATTTCTAGAATG
The DNA here is from genome assembly GCA_009831015.1 of Picea engelmannii. Taxonomy (NCBI): domain Eukaryota; kingdom Viridiplantae; phylum Streptophyta; class Pinopsida; order Pinales; family Pinaceae; genus Picea; species Picea engelmannii. The sequence continues at coordinate 71,398 of ML795085.1, forward strand.
AAGGATGAAGCAAAACGACACTTAGTCATTCCAAAAGAATCCCAAGTAGAGAGAGAGGAGAGGGAGAGGAGTGATCCAGGTGGATATTGGTGGCCACCCACCTATTCCACTTAGACCCCCACCATTGTTTCTTTCAGTTTTTCCAGTTTCCTTAATTGTAGCACAATTTCCTATTTTTGGAATTTTTTCGGGCCCTGAACTTCTGGAGCCGTTTTGAGGCCCTAAACGACATTTTTTGGGCATCAGACGTCCAACGAATGTGGGTTTGTTCTAAACTCAATATTCTCTCTTAGCAGTGTATTCCTCGGATAGATATTTCTAACGAACTGAGATAGTATGCCAAAGTTACGACCTTGGAAAATTGATGTACCAATTTACCCCGACGGGGCCCATATTCTGGCGTTTCATCTCCTAGGGTTAGGTTTTTGGATGTTTAGGGTTTCCATTGTTTCTCAATAATATATAGGCCTTCAAGCCTCATTGTAACACATAGTTCAAAGGCCTATAGCCACCAAATCTCTTCTCAGAGATAAGCTACCAGTGCCCTAGCTAGTTTATTTCCATTATTTTTGTAAACAATTTTCAGTTCTTTGATATTAATGAAATGAAGTGTTATTTCCATTGCATATTTGCATTCATGGTTAATTGTGTATTCTGTTGCATTCCTGCATAAATTCAGATCAAGGAGGGAGTAAGAGGATCCCATGAGTCCTTTATGAGCAGTCTGTAGTATTCCTCCAATATCCAAACCTAATTGAATTTTAGAGGCACAGGGGGTGACTCACCACCTGTATCCATTTTGAAAATTATTGGTGAGTGTGATCCAGGTGGATATTGGTGGCCATCCACCTATTCCAACTGGCTCCCTTGACATTTTTTAGTTCATCACATTCTTCTGTACTTCTTTGTAATTGTGGGTTATACACTTTTATAATGTCCCTTTCCAAATAGGAGCTCCAGAGAGGAGGCTTGATGGTCTAAACCGCCCCATTAGACTATAGCCAGGGCCAAAGAGGGGTAAACATGGTTACTAGAGGTCACTCCAGTCACAGGTGTTATATTCAAAAAGTGACATTGAACTAAAAAGGGTTAAAAGCGCTTTTAAGTCATTATGAGCTAAAAATAGAAGTCAACAGTGAATTAGGGTTTCAACAGTGATTTAGGGTTTTGGAAGTCAACAGTGAATTAGGGTCTCAGCATGATTTAGGGTTTTGGAAATCTATAAAGGAAGGGTCAGCGACCCAATTCATCATTATGCAGATTATGACTTCTCATTGAGGAGAAGAGGCACATCTCAGGAGAGATAGTTCAGTGTATTCTAGGAGGAAGACAGCAGTTGGTTGATTTTGGTGTTGAAAGACACACCCTAGTCACCGGGAATATCATCTAGGTCTTCCATCATTCTTCATTGTTCCACGGTGCTCCCATATTCTGGGTATTATCTTTTAGTTTCTTATTTTTATTCCGGATAAGATCCTTTTGTCTTTTGATCTAGCCGAGTGTTGTTATTTTATTAAGCCGCAGTTGCTTATTTGTATTCCAGCTAAGATCCTTTGTCTATTGATCTAGTCGAGTATTGTCAGTTTATTCAGTCGCATTCGGCCATTTTATAATCCACAGAGATATCATAATACAAACTTTGCAGTCCTTTGTCATTTTTATTATTTGTATGATCATTTATATGTTGTAAACCTTTGATCCTACACACACATTAGCAGTGTTTCCTAAACTAGCCAAGTCAGGAACATTACAGTGGTATTGGAGCTTTAGTCCTGCCAACCTGTGACTGAAGACAATGAGTGCAGTAGAAGACCTAGAGGGTCGTGAGCAAGTAGGTGATGAATATGTCACTTACAACAGGCATCAGGAAAGAAGGCATAGGCCTGATTTTCCCCCTTTTCCTCCTAGCTCAGAGGAAGAGGAAGAGGCACACAGAGAAGCAGAGAGAAGGGAAGAGCGTGAGGCTGAGCGCGAGGCAAAGAGGATGCTAGGAGACAAATATGAGTGACCAGAGGGTAGTGGCAAGGCCCCCGTAGATCCAAAGGCAACTTTCATGCAGGTTATCAATGATATGTTAGCTAGTCAAAGGACCATGTCTCAATCCTTGGCATAGGTGGTTGATAGATTGGCTAGAGTGGGCACCCCGGATACACAAGTCTTGTATGAAGCATAGGGGAACTCAGGAGAAGGCAGTAGAACCCAGTCACCCTCTCGTACATACACCTTTTCGAGTAGGATTCCCAGACCTTGTTTCCTAGTTTCTAGAGGGCACCCCTGGGAGTAGCACCGCCACTGATAGCACATAGGCCACCCACTCATGCCGACGACATTGCAGAGTATAGGAGGGAGTACACAACATTGGGTCGTGACTTCCATCAGGACATGACCTTAGTCGAGTACTATGGAATCAGACTCAGGAACCGCCCCAGAGAGCCATAGAGGGGAGGACCACAACAAAAGCAGGGGCATAACCTCGATTTCATCCAAAAATTTGGGAGACTCACCATTCCTTCTTTCGACGGATCGTCCAAATACACTGCTAGAGCTTGGGTATAGAGGCTAGACATCTATTACAAGCTCAACCAGATGACCGAGACAGAGGCCATTAGTTTCGCGACCTTACACTTGGAGGGTGAGGCACACGAGTGGTGGTATCATGGACTGGTGACATTGGGTCACAGTCACATCACCTCCTATCGGGAGTTTACAAATAGGCTCATGGACAGGTTTGACAGAAAGGATCCCAAGATACACTTCAGGGATCTATCCCAGTTGATACAAACTAGCACAGTAGAGGCGTTCATCACTGAGTTTCAGCAGGTAGCCGTGGCAGTGACAGATATATCAGAGCCCAGGTTGATCATGCTATTCATAGAAGGACTCACAAAGCCTTTGAGAGGATGGGTGAAGGCATATAGTCCTCCCACTTTGCAGGATGCCATCCTTCGCACTCGATATCTGGCAGACTCAGTGCCAAAAACTAAAAATTTCTCCAAACCATTTGTGCGCAAGAGGGATCGAGATAGGAAGCCATTCCAAAGAGAATGGAAGGGAAAGGAGAAGTTGGATGATGAGACTAGTTGAGAGCTTATGGGGAAGAAGCTTTGCTTCAGCTGCAGATATCCTTGGGTCCCAGGCCACAGGTGCATGGGCAAGGGAGAGATTCATTATATTGAGGTAGCAGCAGACAGCGTGGACAGTGAGGAGGAGGAGCAGGATAGTGGATCCACTAGTTTAGAGGATGAGTCAGCACCATCAGAGGAGCAACCTCCCCATAGACCATCGACATCGGTAGGAGCCCATCCTCCAGTAGCCCCACAACCGCTAGAATAGGTTAACAGGAGGAAACCAACAAAGGGAGGTGTCATAACGACCCTTTCTGGTGTTCCCATGTATGATACCCTCTGTATCAGACATATTATTCAGGGGCAATGGGCAATTTCCCTGATAGATGGTGGGGCCACCCACAAATTCATCGATGCTTCACTAGTATCGAGTCGAGCACATCAGACAGAGGAGTTTGAGGGGTTTTATGTTGCGGTAGAAGATGGCCACATAGTGGAGTGTCTACAAAGAGTTCCAAACTTAGAGATAAAGTTAGACAACTACACAGTGAGAGACACATTTTATGTGGTTGACCTATCGGACACAGATGTGGTGTTAAGACTTCAGTGGATGACTACCTTGGGAAAAATCACTACCAACTACCAAACCTTAGAAATGGGATTCAGAGATCAGGATGGGAAGAAGGTTGTTCTAAGAGGTATGTCGACAGGAGCAACCAGAACAGTTTTAGCCAAGAGGATGGAGAGGATATTTAGACATGGGGAGGTAGCATATGCCGCATAATACTTGATCACTACTCAGAAGGATTCAAAAGGTCGACAACAATACCATACATAGATCAAGAATTTATTGGGATAAAAACAGTAGGTATTTGAGGCAATTCCACCAGGGAAACCACCTGACAGGGGGTTTGAGCACACCATTGAGTTGGAGGAGGGGGCCAAACCTATGATCACCCCCCCCTATCATCATCCTAGGAGGTTCAAGGATGAGATAGAGAAGGCAATCAAGGAATTGTTGGCGATGGGACACATCAGACCGAACAACATCTCATTTTCTTCTTCAGTTGTCTTAGTTCTGAAGAAGGATGGCACCATTAGGATGTGCATTGATTACTGAGCCTTGAACAAGAAAACCATCAAGAACCGGTACCCTATCCCACACATTGACGAGTTGATGGATGAACTGCATGGGGCAGTTTTCTTCTCAAAAATTGATCTATGCTTTGGGTATCATTAGATCAACATCTGAGAGAAGGAAATAGAGAAGACGACATTTCGATGTCATTTTGGACACTTCAAGTTCCTGGTTATAACATTTGGGCTAACCAATGCACCTGCTACATTCGAGTCTTGCATGAACCATATATTCAGGGATCAGTTAAGGAAATTTATCTTAGTTTTCTTTGACGACATATTTATCTATAGCCAGTCATGGCAAGAGAATATGAGGCACCTGGATGAGGTATTGAGCATCATGGAGGCACAATCATTATATGAAAAAGAGTCCAAGTGCGAGTCCAGTATGATAGAGTTGCTTTACTTAGGCCACATCAACAGTGCACATGGGGTACAGGTGCACCAAGAGAAGATCATGGCCATTCTGGATTGGCCAATGCCCAAGAACGTGACAGAATTGATGAGCTTCTTCGGGCTATGCAGCTATTACAGGCGAATCGTCCGGGGTTTTTCTCATCTTGGAGCACCGCTGACAGATCTTACCAAGCATGGGGCCTTCATATGGACCGAGAAATCATAGGAAACCTTTGATCACATGAAGGAAGTTATGGGCACTTGTCCAGTGTTGGCACTACCATACTTCACCTTGCCATTTGTACGAGAGTGTGACGCATCCGGTGAAGGGATCAGTGCAATTTTGATGCAGGGTGGACACCCCATTGTATTCGAGAGCCGGAATATTATTCAACCTGAGAGGTTGTACTCTATTTATGACAACGAAATGTTGGAAATCATGCATGCCTTGACCAAGTTCAGACAATATTTGGTGGGCGGAAAATTCATGGTCAAGACCGATCACAACAATTTGAAGTATTTCCTTGAGCATAAGGACCTCAGTGAGTGCCAACAGAAATGGGTGACAAAGGTATAGGCATTATACTTTGACATAGAGTATTTCAAGGGGAAGAAGAACATTGTGGCCAATGCACTATCGAGGAGACCCGTGATATGTTCTTTGATGGAGATTTCAACAGATTAGAAATCCCACTTGTTAGTGGAATATTCCAAGAACAAGTTCGCTTGTAAGGTGATGGATGGGCAGATACAGGATGACCAGTATAGGGTCATTGATGATGTCATATTTTACAAGGATGGAGTCTACTTGGTGCCAGATTCAGGGCTTATGAAGAAGATCCTCACCGCAGTTCATGATTCACCTCTAGCAGGCCATCAGGGGTTTTTCAAAACCTATAGACAGATCAGAGAGAAGTTCTCATGGAAGGGCCTCAAACAAGACGTTATGAGACACATCAGTGAGTGTGTGACTTGCTAGAAGAACAAGTCAGAGCATTCTCTTCCAGTAGGGCTACTTCAGCCACTCCCCATTCCAGAGTTGAAATGGGAGAGTATATCTATGGACTTCATCATAGGTCTACCCAAGGTCCAGGGTAAGGATTGTATCTATGTAGTGGTCGACATATTGACCAAGTTTGCTCACTTCTACGCCATACTGACAGAGTACAACGCAATTCAGGTAGCCGATATTTTCTTCAGGGAGGTCTTCAGACTTCATGGGTTGCCGAAGAACATCGTTAGTGACAGGGACAGTCAGTTCATAGGGACATTTTGGAGAGAGTTGGTTCAGTTGGTGGGGACAGTGTTGACACCTAGCACCAGCTATCACCCTCAGAAAGATGGGCAAACCGAGATTGTCAACAAGTGGGTCGAAGGGTATTTGAGGAACTATGTAGGAGGACAATAGAGAATGTGGGTAAAGTGGTTACATTTAGGAGAACGTTGCTACAACACCACCTTCCACATGTCCATTGGTATGATACCCTTCCGAGCATTGTACGAATATGATGCTCCCACTTTGGTAGACTTGGTCTTTAGGGAGAGAAGAGCTCCCAAGGCCAAGGATTAGATCATAGAGATTCAGAAGATTCTCAAGTTGTTGAAAGAGAACCTATAGATGGCGCAAAACCGACAGAAGATAAGTGCAGACAGGCACAAGATAGAGCGCAGCTTTGAGGTTGGAGATTTGGTTTTCTTAAGACTCCAACCCTATAGACATTTATCTCTAAAGAAGAGTGGGGCCGAGAAGCTCAAGCCTATATTTTATGGTCCTTACAGGATCATGTACCGAGTAGGCAAGGTTGCTTACGAGCTAGAGCTTCTAGAGGAGAGCAAGATTCATAACGTGTTCCATGTGTCTTACCTCAAAAAGGCAGTGGAACAATTCATCAGCACATCAGAGGAGCTTCCCCCATTGGATGAGGAGGGACAGTTGGAGTTAGTTTCGGAGGAGGTTTTGGAGTTTGGGGAGCAGAAACTGAGGAGAAGGGCCATCAGAGAGTGTTTGATTAGATGGAGAGGGCTTCCAATAGAGGACACTACTTGAGAGAGTGAGCAGGTGTTGCAACACCCTAGACTGGTATTGCTTGAGGACAAGAAATTTCAGGAAGGGAGGACTGTAATGTCCCTTTCCAAATAGAAGCTCCAGAGAGGAGGCTTAATGGTCTAAACCACCCTGTTAGACTATATCCAGGGCCAAAGAGGGGTAAACAGGGTTACTAGAGGTCACTCTAGTAACAGGTGTTATATTCGGAAAGTGACATTGAACTAAAAAGGGTTAAAATCTCTTTTAAGTCATTATGAGCTAAAAATAGAAGTCAACAGTGAATGAGGGTTTCAACAATGATTTAGGGTTTTGGAAGTCAATAGTGAATTAGGGTTTCAACATGATTTAGGGTTTTGGAAAGCTATAAAGGAAGGGTCATCACTCTAACTCATCATTATGCAGATTATGACTTGTCATTGAGGAGAAGAGGTGCATCTCAGGAGAGATAGTTCAGTGTATTCCAGGAGGAAGACACCAGTTGGTTGATTTCGGTGTTGAAAGACACACCTTAGTCACCATGAAGATCATCCATGTCTTCCATCATTCTTCATTGATTCCGTAGTGCTCCCATATTTTGGGTATTATCTTTTAGTTGCTTATTTGTATTCTGTCTAAGATCCTTTTGTCTTTTGATCTAGTCGAGTGTTGTTATTTTATTCAGCCGCAGTTGCTTATTTGTATTCCGGATAAGATCCTTTGTCTATTGATCTAGTCGAGTATTGTCAATTTATTCAGTCGCATTCAACCATTTTGTAATCCACGGAGATATCATAATACAAACTTTACAGTCCTTTGTCGCGTTTATTATTTGTATGATCATTTATATGATATAAACCTTTGATCCTACACACACATTAGCAGTGTTTCCTAGACTATCCAAGTCAGGAACATTACACTTATGGGGTTGTTTGAAGCCCTACACATCTTCCAGGTGGATACCGGTGGCCTCCCACTGAATCCAACTGGCTTATTTTATATTTTTTCATGTCAACACATCTTTCTCTACTTCCAGGACCGTTTTGGGGCTCTAAACAATGTTTTTTTGGATCACCATAGTGAAACCATAGACATAGTTAGAGTTTTATGGTGTAGTGTGTATTTCTTGAAAAGACCTTTCCAACGGGCTATCACACGCCTAAAACAGAGGTCATATGCAAAAGTTATGACCCTGGGAAGTTGAGGTACCAACTTACACATAGGGGCCCACATAACTTTTGGCGTTTCATCTCCTAGGGTTAGGTTTTTGGATCTCTAGGGTTTTGGCATTCATGAGTAATGTTAAAAAGGACTCTACGGCCTCATTATAATCATTATGCTCAGATGGATGCACATAGAATCCACATCTCTTCTCAGAGATAGCTACCACCATTCGAGCAAGTGTTTCAGTTCTGCAGTTTCACAGTTTCATCCTATTTCATTTATTCAATAGAAGATATTTTTCACTGGATATATGTGTTGTTCTTCATATCTATGCATTTTTTGTATTTAGTTTGTTAATCATTTTTTTCTGCACCTAAATCCGGAACAGTTTTATCAGAGTGGTATTCTCTTCATTTATTTTTATTCGTGCATGTCCCCGACAAGATCTAAGTACAAGAAGTTGGGACTCGAACCAATCAATTCGTTGCAAGATCGGTTGCACCAAGCCCAACAACAACCCATGGGGGACGAAAATAAATATGATGGAGCAAGAGATCCTTTTAAAATGTTGCTCGAGGAAGCCCTTGCACGACAAAGGAACGAAATGATGGACAAATTTGTGCAAATCCTTCGACGACTACCCACAAGAGAAGCATCTTCATCAAGCGGCCATGCAACCCCCTTCAAGGTACAAGTAAATTTTGATATTCCATTATTTGAAGGACTACTAGATGCAGATGTTGTAGATAAATGGTTGAATCTACTCGAAGGGTATTTTTTGGTCAATAATTTTTTCGATAAGGAAAATATTACTTTTTCATTCCTCAAGGTCATCCCCCATGTTAACGATTGGTGGGATACTTACTTTGAGAAAAGGGCCATAGAGGAATATGCAATATTTGTGGCTTCCCCTACATGGGATTCCTTCCAGGATGCCATTAAATAAAATTACTACCCTATTGGAAGCTACGAGGACCAGTACACTAGATGGACCACCCTGTGTCAAGAAAGGGACCAGATAGTACTAGATTTCATCAATATTTTCCATACCCTACGCACCAAATTGGGTATCAAAGACTCTGAGCGACATCTGGTGCTCAAATACCGTGGTTGCTTGAATAGATACATTTAAACAGAAATGGATTTTTTGGACATTGCCTCATTGGGTACAGCTTATATATATGTTGTCAAGATCGAGCAGAAATTTAAGCAGAAGAGGTGAGAGTTTGGATCTGCAAACTCCTCACAGCTGAAGCAGGGAAAAGGCGACCCCAACCCACACAAAAAGGGAAAGAAAAAATATGACCACTCTTTGGACAACCAATCCAAGCTGCAACACAAGAAGGACAATGAGAAGGACATGAGAAAATGGTGTGAATACCACAAAATACCTTGGAACAACACTGAAGAATGTCGCTCCAAGAAGTCACTCATGGTCGAGATGAAGGCTTCCAAGTTAGAGGTTGATTCTAACTCCAAATCAAATCCAGAAGGAGGGAAGCAGATTATCGATGTTGAACCTAGTGCCACTGTCACTACTACCAAACCCCAGCCAAGTGAACCAGAAGAACCAGAGGAAGGGGAATGCCTCTTTCACTCACATATGTGGGTAAAGGGGGCTCTACTTCATTTCATTGTCGATAGCGGCAGTCAAAAGAACATGATCTCAGCATAGATCATCAGGTGGATGGATCTGTCGATGACACCACACCTGCAGCCCTACACCATCGGTTGGCTTCGCTAAGGAAGAGATCTTTGTGTCAGCCAACAATGTCGTCTTCCCTATCACATCAAGCCTTTCAAAGACAAGTTATTTTGTGATATTTCTCCCCTTGAAGTTTGTGATTCTATTTTAGAACAACAATATTTGTGGAAGCGTCATGTTGTGTATGAGTCTAGACCCCGTAGTGTTATTATTACTTTGTGTAGACAATTGTACAAGATACCAGAGGTAGCACTACCTACCGTTATTTCTTTAATCTCTACTAAGCAATGCAGTAAGGTCATTTCATAGAATGGGAATTTTGTTTTCTTTGTGATCTGTGCTCACAGTAAGTAGAAGGTCGTTGCCACATATGTGGCCTCTACAAATAGCATCTCTTTGCAGCAGAAGAAAGTGGACGAGATCATGGAAGAGTACAGAGACATCTTCTCCTAACCCACCGGGGTACCAACGCACTACCAAGTCAAGCATCCAATTGATCTAACCCCTTGTGCACCTCTACCTAATGGACCATTCTATTGTTGCTCGCTGATGAAAAATGACGAAATCAAGTATCAGATCCAAGAGTTTCTTCAAAAGGGGCACATCAGGCCCATATCCTCCCCATGCGGGAGCCCGATTGTACTAGTGCAGAAGAAGGATGGGACCTAGCAACTCTGCATTGATTACAGAGCATTAAAAAAAATCACAATTAGGAACCAATACCCAATTCACAGGATTGTTGACCTACTAGACCAACTCAAGGGGGAAAAGTTCTTCAACAATATTGACCTAAATTCTAGCTACCACCAGGTTCCCATCGAACCAACTGATGTATGGAAGACAACTTTCAAATATAAAGAAGGTCTCTTCGAATGGTTGGTCATGCCCTTTGGATTAACAAATGCACCATCCACTTTCATGAGGTTGATGGATGATGTATTGAGACCCTTCACCAACTCTTTTGTGGTGGTATATTTGGATGACATCCTCATCTTCAGCAGAAATCGGGAGGAGCACATGTGGCATATTCAACAGTTTTTGAGCACTCTGTGGTAGCACAAGCTACATGCCAACTTGGAAAAATGTTCCTTTCGCATGAACAGGGTCCAATACTTGGGCTACATTGATGATGAGCATGGGGTACATGTTGATCTCACTAATATCCAAGTCATCCGTGACTAGCCTGCCCCAACCACACTAACTGAGCTTCGGAGCTTCTTGGGACTGAACAAACTTCTACCGACTATTCATGTTTGGATTCTCCCATATTGTATGGGCCATCATCCATGTGACCAAGGGAGGTGGTAGGGAAAGGTTTTTGTGGGGGAAGGAACAACAAAGAGCATTTGATGATCTGAAGCATCGCTTGTGCTCAACCCCAGTACTCTCATTTCTCGATCTGTAACAACCATTCGAGATTGAGACTGATGCATTTGACTACATTGTAGGCACAATTCTCACTCAACACGGTCATCCGATGGAATACCATAGTGAGACACTCTCATATACTGTCCAAAAACACCCCACCTATGACAAGGAAATGTATTCCATTGTACAAGCCTGTCATCAATGGAAACATTACATTCTGGGAAAGGAGACGATCATCCACACTGATCACCAACCTCTGCAGTTCATACAGACCCAGGGGAAGTTGCAGAATGACTACCATCACAAGTGGTCAACCTACCTACAATATTTCCATATCAACATCCAGTATAAGACAGGGAGCACAAATTGTGTCGTTGACTACCTCAGTCGACCTCTTGTGGCTTCACTCACCATTGTGCCCCATTCCTGTGGACATGAGGCATCTGAGTGGCCCCAACTTTATCAGCAAATATGGACTTCTCCACCACTTATGCCATATGGGCCATCTCTTTGTTCCTGCAAGAGAGAGTGCAAAAATGACTTCGAAAGCCCACTACGGTCGGATGGCAGGACATTTTGGCATGGATAAAACGGTGGTCATTCTCCAAAAACATTTTATTGGCCAAAAATTCGACAGGACGTCAGCAAGTATATTAGATCTTGCACTGCCTATGCCATTTCCAAGCCATCCATCAAGAAGCAAGGCTTATACAACCCTCTTCCTACCCTCGAGAAGCCTTGGGAATCCATCTCGATGGATTACATGTCTAGTCTTCTGTCCACCAAGAAAGGCAATGATTGTGTATTTTTGGTCGTTGATCGGTTTTCAAAGATGGCCATCCTCATAGCCTGCAAGAAGAACATCACAGAGGAAGATACTTCCAAGCTCTTCTTCGAATGAGTGTGGGTCCATTTTGGGATACCATAGACCATCATCCCCAACCGGGACAACAGGTTCCTCAACACATTTTGGTAGAGTCTCTGATCACTGTTGGACACCAATCTCACTAAATCCACTGCTTTCCACCCCCAAATAGACGTCCAAACAAAGGTCGCCAATCAGATGATTGTGCACATCTTGTGCATGTACAACTCTAAGAATCTGCATACATGGGATGATATTCTCCTCTATGTTCAACATAGTTACAAAAAGGCTCTCCGTAGCTCCACCGACCATAACCCATTTTAGGTGGGACTGGGATTCCAACCCTTGAGTCCCATTGATGTTGCACTACCTCTTGCAACCACACATACAAAATCTTCCCATGTTCAGTATGAGACCAACAAAGCCACCATATTCATTGAGTGGATTCAACACATCCGCCAACATGTCCATGATATTTGTAGAAATCCAAAGCTAAGTACAAGCAGCGTCATGATCAACATAGGGTACCACACCAGTTTCAAGTTGGAGAAAAGAACTAGTTACATTTGCAGAAGGAGCATCTTACATGGCCCCATTGGAATCTCCGCCCAATTCGCTATGGGCCTTATACCATCACCAAGGCTATGGTTAGCAATGTGTTTTAGCTCAACACTCCACCCTTCCTTGGCTTGCACCCAGTGTTCAATGTGGACCTCCTTTGACCATATTTTCCACCATTATTGGACACCTCAGAGATTGTAGAACAACTGAAACCAATAGAGATCAACCCTAAATGCATGGAACATGCATCCACTAATTAGATAGTCGACACATAGGTCAAGGGCACTCGCCAACAGAATATCCATGTTTATCGGGTTGTTAAGGCAGGGCAACTCCTCCACCAAGGAAAGTGGCTCACCCGAGGCCAAATTCAACAAAATTTTCCTTGCCTGATGGGGAACTCAACACAATGGAGACCATTTATTCCTAAGGGGGGAGGACGAATCATACAAACACAAGGGGGAGGACTGAACACAAGCCCCTATAGTTCATACAGACACAGGGGAAGTTGCAGAATGACCACCATCAGAAGTGGTCCACCTACCTGCAGTAGTTCCATCTCAACATCAAGTATAAAACAGGGATCACAAATCATGTCGTTTACTGCCTTAGTCGACCTCCTGTGGCTGCACTCACCACTGTGCTCCATTCCTGTGGACATGAGGTATATGAATGGCCCCAACTTTATCAACAAGATCTGGATTTCGCCACCACCTATCAGCTCTTGGGCAGAGGCGCAACTGTCACCGATTTTCACATTCAGGACACATTGTTATGCCATCTGGGCCATCTCTATGTTCCTGCAAGCAAGCGTGCAAAGATGATTTGGGAATCCCACTACAGTTGGATGGTAGGACATTTTGGCATGGAAAAACCTGTGGTCATTCTCCAGAAACATTTTTATTGGCCAAAACTTCAACAGGACGTCAACAAGTATATTAGATCTTTCATTTCTTGTTCCATTTCCAATCCAACCATCAAGAAGCAAGGATTATACAACCCTCTTCCTACCCCCAAGAATCCTTGGGAATCCATCTCGATGGATTGCATGTCTATCCTTTTGTCCACTAAGCAAGACAATGATTGTGTATTTGTGGTCGTTGATCAGTTTTCGAAGATGGTCATCCTAATAGCCTGTAAGAAGAACATCACAGAGGAAGATACTCCCAAGCTCTTCTTCGAACGAGTGTGGGTTCGACCAGGACAACAGGTTCCTCAATACATTTTGATCAAGTCTCTGGTCATTGTTGGACACCAAGTTCAATAAATACGCTACTTTCTAGCCCCAAACAAATGGCCAAACAAAGGTCATCAATCAGATGATTGTGCACATCCTGTGCATATACAACTCTAAGAATCCGTGTACATGGGATGAGAGTCTCCTCTATGTTCAAAACAGTTACAAAAGGGCTCTCCATAGCTCCATCGGTCATAGCCCATTTCAGGTGGGACTAGGATTCCAACCCTTGAGTCCCATTGATGTTGCACTACCTCTTGCAACCACACAAACAAAATCTTCCCATGTTCAGTCTGAGACCGACAAAGACACCATATTAATCGAGTGGATTCAACACATCCGCCAACATGTCCATGATATTTTGCAGAAAGCCAATGTTAAGTACAAGCAGCACCATGATCAACACAGTGTACCACACCAGTTTCAGGTTGGAGACAAGATCTAGTTACATTTGCAGAAGAATCTTCTTACATGGCCCCATCATAAGATCTTCCCACTTCGCTATGGGCCTTACACCATCACCAAGGCTGTGGTTAGCAATGATTTTGAGCTCAACACTCCACCCTTCCTTGGCTTGAACCCAGTGTTCAATGTGGACCTCCTTCGGCCATATTTTCCACCATTATTGGACATCTCAGAGATCACAGAATAGCTAAAACCAACAAAGATCAACCCTGACTGCATGGAACAAGAATCCACTGATCATATAGTGGACACACAGGTCAAGGGAAATCACAAGAAGAAGATCCAGATTTATCAGGTTGTCAAGGTAGGGCGACTCCTCCACCAATGAAAGTGGCTCACTCGGGGCCAAATTCAGCTAAATTTTCCTCACCTGATGGGGGAACTCAATGCAATGGAGACCATTGCTTCATAATGGGGGAGGACTGATCCAGCTGGATATTGGTGGCCACGTAGCTATTCCAACTGGATCCTCTTGATAGTTTTTAGTTCAACACGTTCATCTGTTCTTCTTTGTAATTGTGGGTTCTACACTTCTAGGGCTATCTGAATACCTACACATATTCGAGGTGGACACTGGTAGGCTCCCACCTAATCCAACTGGCTTATTTTGTATGTTTTCTTTTCAGGACATCTTTGTATACTTCCAGGGTCATTTTGGGTGATCCAGGTGGATATTGGTGGCCACCCACCTTTTTCAACTGGCTCAAAACCGTTTTCTGGCAATTTTGGCAATTTACTATTTTTAGCAGGTTTTAACTTCCGGGGCCATTTTGAGGGCCTAAATGAAGGTTTTTTGAGATCAAGATTTTAAATGGTATCCAAAGGCGTTATTGAGCCCCCAAAATGAATCTCCGCAACTATACCTTTCCAACGAGCTATCATACACCTAAAACAGAGATCATATGCAAAAGTTACGACCCCGGGAAGTTGATGTACTAACTTACCCAAACGAGGCCCACATGACTTTTGGTGCTTCATCTCCTAGGGTTAGGTTTTTGGATGTCTAGGGTTTTTGGCATTCCTGTTTATTGTAAAAAGGCCTTTAGAGCCTCATTGTAATCATCTTCTTGTGAATGCGAGTAGCTGTCACATCTCTTCTCAGAGATAAGATGCCACCATTCTAGCGAGTCTTTCACTCTGTATTTTTACAGTCTCTGTACATTTCTTTCATTAATAGAAATTGTGTATTATTGTATATCTATGTTTATGGTTGCATATATGATAAATTTATGTTATATTATTGACTATCTGTGATATCTCTATGCATTTCTTGGTTATATCTCTGCGCTCATTTCGTGTCGAAAATAATCCAGATCATTGGGGCCCTAAACAATGTTTTTTGGCTCGCCATAGTCAAACTATAGACGAAGTCAGAGTTTGATGGTGTAATGTGTAGTTCTCGAAAATACCTTTCCAACGGGCTATCACGCGTCTAAAATGGAGGTCGTATGCAAAAGTTACGACCTCGAGAAGTTGATGTACCAACTTACCCATAGGGGCCCACATAACTTTTGGTGTTTCATCTCCTAGGGTTAGGTTTTTGGATGTCTAGGGTTTCAGAACTTATAAGTAATGTTGAAAAGGCCTCTGGAGCCAAATTGTAATCATTCTTCTCAGACGGATGCACGTAGCAACCACATATCTTCTCAGAGATAACTACCACCATTCGAGCAAGTGTTTCAATTCCGCAGTTTTACAATTTCAACCTATTTCATTTATTCAATAGAAGATATTGTTCAATAGATATGTGTGTTGTTCTTCATATATATATATGTGTGTGTGTGTGTGTGTGTGTGTGTGTGTGTGTGTGTGTGTGTGTGTGTTTATTGTATTCAGTCTGTTAATTAGTTTGCTCCACTCCTAAATCTGGATCAGAGTGATCGGATAGCCCACCGACTAACACCCAAGACATCATTTTGAGCACACTATTCAACAATGGCTATGATATTCAAAATCAATCCAATATTTTTGACACCACTTCTTCATCAACATGAAAATTCCCCCAAGTTGGGACCAATTTCACTGGCTCAATATCTATTAGATGGTGTTTATTAAAAAAGGTTGAGAAGAAGCCACTCTAGGCATCTTTCCTAGGAATAGCCCCCCTTACTTATCTTAAACACAATGTGAGATTCAAATCCCCTCCAACTAGAATCATTGAGTTGTTCAAGGCCCTTGAGTCTTCCAAGTTTTCCCAATAGGGGACTCTATCGGAATAAGGCCCGTAAATGTTTAGAATAGTCATGGAGGTTCCAATAACTTTTACCTCCAACTTTACCAAAATTGTTGAATTGAATAGCGATGATGAGAGATCCTTGCATGCAGGACTCAAACCCATCAGTAGACCTCCTGATTTCCCAACTACATCCACAGAGAAAAATGAACACCTTTTTAGCCAAGGTTTGAAAATGTCTCTTGCTCCAAAGCCATCACCCTTAGTTTGTTGAATTAAAATTATATCCATATTATGATTGATATTGATCCTTTTGAGAGCTAGCTACTTGTGGGCACCCCAAACACATCTTACATTGAATGAGAGCACAATCATGGTGGAGGATTCTTCAGGGATTTCCCTACTCCAGGGGCCCTTGTAATGGTGGATCTCTTACCTTTCCTAATATTCTGAACAACTTTTTTTTGTGCTCTCAGAAGATTGGACTTTCTTCCAATAAGATTGAGGTGGATAAGTTCAATAGCTAGACCAATAATAGCGTAAGAGTCTTCCTTCAGTTTTCCCTATGGTCTTGGGAATACCCTGATTTTAGGGGAAGGGATTCCCTATTCCTAAAGAATCTAGACAGTTCTCAGAACAACACTTGCCTTTTTTACTTTCTTAAGGATGGGATCCTGAAGAATCTAGACAATTCTCATAATAACACTTGCCTTTTTTACTTTCTTAAGGATGGGATACTGGATGAGGGAATAGGCCCTAATGTTTGGAAGGGTCAGAGTATGGAATCAACTAAAGGCCTAGGAGACACCAACCCATTTTCACTTTTGTCCTTAATAGAAATAGAGGGGGAAGCTCAGATAAGGAAGGGGCAGGGTGCAACGTACGAGTATTGGGTACGAGATTTTTCACGCAAACTTTTTTGAAACGTTCTATGCTTGGAAGAACTATTTTACACTATGATTGAAGGTGACCAATCTCATGACAGGTGAAGCAGCGAAAAGGCACCCTCCAATAGTCAATTTGTCGTAACCACTTGAAATCACCACACACCAATTCCATTTATCTAGTCAATCCATGTCTGAGATCCACCTCTGTTTGAATCGAGGCCCATCTTTTGTCTGCCTTTGAATCCTAGTTTGGCTCCAAACCTGTGAATTTTCCCAGTTTATTTCCTATTTTTGAGAATTTCTTTGTTCCAAAATACCAGCAGAAGCCCTCGAAAGATGGCCCAAACTTGCATGATAGTCACTGAAGCCCTGGCGGGATCAAAATGGCATGTATGGAAAGGTCCCTCAGTAGAATTCAACGCATGGATAGAACACCTGCCTCTGACATGGGCTCGGCTCTCCTCGTAATTAACTTGGTCATCCTCCATACCATCCATAACGCCAAACTACAGCCTAAAACGGACTACGAAAAAAAAAAACAACGAAACATACCCTACCTTTGCAGATCGGGAAACAATTATCTATCGTTGTCGTATCTCCCCTCGATATCACCAAACCTCAGTCCAAAAAATACATAATCATGATGCCATCTGCATCACCAAGACCAAAACTGCAGAGCCTGTTTCCATATATACCGCAGAGCCAGTTTACACACATATATATAGAGAGAGACTAGCACAGCAGATAAATCAGATAAATCGTTGCTGGTGAACGTTGAAAGGTTTACGGCTAGTAAGATAGGAAGAATATGAAACTAATGAAGAATATATTGTAATTATGCGGTTTCTTTTAAAAATGTTAAAAAGTAAACAGGTTAATCAAAGTTTTTAAAAATGCAAGAAAGTTATGAACATGAGATCTCGTTCATTTATTTGGAAGGACGACTAAGAATATGCTAGCATTTTCAATTGATAACCAGACAATTAAAATTTATGGTTAAAAGATCATTAAATATGCACATTATCAATAAGTATACACCTTTTGATGTAATAAAAAAATTTTAAAAAAACTAAAATTTTCAAAAACAAACAATTCAAATAATTATAATTTAATGATATCCATCATAATATAATATGAACTTTGGTTAATCGAAACTAAAATAACAATTAATCTGGTTAATGTGAACCATACTTCCTCTTTCAACATAAAAATTAAAAGTTACATTTACTACTTTCTTCAACAAAAAAGTAAAAAAATAAAAACAATCCTAGTTATAATATTAATTAATTAACTGTTTTAATTTTCTCAAATCCAGCACTCTTTAATTAAAGACAAAGGTATATGAATGGATTTTGATGTTGATTTTGATCTATTGATTCTTGATAGAATATTACCTCACAACATGTTTTAAAACACTCTTTCAATATTTAATTTTTAAATGTTTATCATAAAACTCTCGGTGATTTATTTAATTTTCGAATGTCTATCATAAAACGATGACTAAGTTAATAAAAATCGAATTCAGAGGTTGATGTAAATTACAATTTCTTAATTCAAAATCACTACTTTCCAAAGGATTATAAACTAAATCTAGTTTAAAAAATTGATTAAACATTTAATTGAAATTTAGCTTAAAAAATTAAATTAAACATCTAATTGATAGGTTGATGTAAAATTGCAATTTCTTAACAAAATGACTACCTTCAAGAGGAAGATCAACTAAATCTAATTAAAAAAATAATTCAACCCAATTCATTATAGTGGTAAATATATTTACGATATTAGTAACATAGATGATTAGATGTGCGGCTGAAATGTAAATATATTGATAATTGTCATGACCCCACAGGTTGATTGATCGATTCATGTGATCGTACACGTTTTGAGGGTGTGTGACACCGCGACAATTCTCACTTGGCTACTTGGCAACACCAAGGATACTTCGCTCGGACTACACCTCTTCACTTAGAGCATACCCATACTCCATTCTAGGCTATGGGTGAGTTACACTCCTACTCTGTTAAACTCATTTGTATACTTAGGTAAATTGTTATTATTCTTAATACTTAGTCATTTAACATACGTCCATGAACATACAAAACAAATAGAACACTTGCGAAACAAACAAGAGACACACATAGATATAGTGCAAGAAACATGAGACGTGACTAACACCCAAACAAATCTTATTATTGTGAAATAGTTACAATTTGAGCACTACCGGCTCAATTTACAACTTGGACAGAGTCGCACGACTCACCTCACTTCACCAAGACACTCATACATAGATTCACCCCACCAAGACTCTTTGTCGCAATAAATTTTGCAACTCCTTCGATGCGCCCCAGACATGCGCCCACCATAGACCCAACGTCTCTTCTTTGTCGCAAGACTTCACTAAGCTAACATAGACTTTTAGTTCTTCCTCATAGCATGCCTCACCCATACCTATGACAAGACTTCCCCTGACTCCCCTATGTGTCCCAATCTTGGATACTTGTCTTTCATGTCTTCACAACTCTACCTTGGTTGCTTGACTCCCTTGTCTCCCTTGGTTGTGCAAACTTGTATTCTTATACGAACTCCAAATGTCACCTTTCTGAATTGTCATGTCCTTTTGGGTGTCAAGCCCCTTCATAGACCAGCATGCCAAAAAACATTGGCATGCCCCTTCATGGATCAACGTGCCAAAATGAACCTGTTCGCTCATGAACCTTCATATCATTTGGAACTGGCATGCCCCAACCTCTTTGGTGCACCCTTTCCTTGTGCATTTCTTTGAACCAATTAATGTGACTTTTCATGGGTGTGTTGATGGGGTCATCCAACCTCTCCAATGCACCTATCCTACCAAGGGAAAGCAGGTCCACTTTGTGGGCGCATGCCCAAGTCACCCCGTCCTTTCCCAAATACAACCCAAGTGTCCATCATCTGCCGCAAGGCAAGTAATGCATATGCCCCCTTAGGTCCACTCCTTACCAACATGCACTCGAGGTGTTTTTGCCCATGCCTATAAGTATTCATTTTCCCAACCGATCGCATGCCTCTTGTGTTCTCTGCTCAACTCGTCTCCATGTCTACCCAAGGAGCATGCACACTCAATGGGTGTCATGGAAGGCCTTACATCCTCCCCCACTCCAAGTTTTTGTCATCCTTGGAAACATCTGTTAATATCCATGGCATCTCCGCCCCATCTCCGAATCTCTTCACTACTAAAAAACTATTATCAAGGTGTCTTCCCCTTGGGAATATCCTCAAAATGTGCCCAAGTGTTGAATACTCTTGAATCCTAGTGGCTTTGATACTTCGATTATGTCGTTTGTGTGTCATGCACATTGTATCCTCTCAATTTATGAAATAGTTGGGTGATCAGTCTAATGTCGTGTTCATCGCTAGACAATGCACGTCTCTACATTTAAAAAATCCCTTTTTGTCTGCCTCATTGTCATTTTTCCAACTCTTCTTGGTCTTGTTGATTTTCCCATTGCAGCCTCAACATGTTCACCTCACTTAGTTTAACTTCTCTTGAACCTTTTGGTTCTAGACAAGGTCTCGCCCCTTATCACCATTTTCGTAAGTCACCTACACAATCGATCCATCATTTCACAACTTTACTCAAGGCATCATCAGTTGCATTGCTTTCTCTCAATAACACATCTTTGTCTTCTTCATTAATAGTATTCACAACGTACCCAATAGCCACCACCAAGGCTATTGGTGCACATTGTATCTGACCTATTCTCTATGCACAAGTATCACAAGACCAATATAACTTCCTTTGGCATGCATCTGAACTCCTCAGGTCGTTGTGTAGTAAGTTGGAAGTTATATATCCCCACGACCTTCCTACAAAAGTTCACTATTGTAGTGAGGTGTCATTCTTCCGCTCCTACCTCTTCCATGTCTATCTCCAAGTCTGGTTGAGTAAGTTCTTGTGTGCATTTCCTTGACTCAATTCCTAAAGTCTTTCTGGTGGGTAAGTCTACAGGAAAATCCTCTAGAACGTCTTTGGCTTGTAGTTGATAATGATTCACTTGGTGATTCCCCCTCTACTCCATGGTTTCGGCAAGTGAAGAGTCTAATTGTCCCCTACACTCATGTTCATGCTTCTGTAAGCTCCTAAATCAACCAACCTTCCCCATGGTTTTCTTCATTGAACTCTTTCTCATTGTCAACTATTTCTCTTCTTGCCCCAGACTTCTCAAAGATGTTGTGGTGCAGATGACTTATCATTGTTTTGTCACATTGCAAGGATCATTTGTGCTTCCACTGACTCCTACCAACCTAATCACAGATATCCTAGATGTAATCAAGGGTGTGCTTAGTGTTATGGCCTCGTCTAAGAATATTAAGCGAATTTCGTGAATGAAAGGAGATGTTTTGGCGAGTCTCGATAATTCCAACACTAAGATCATAACATGATCATCCAATGGGGCTACCAACAGATCCATGTTTCCAAACCAGTTTATTACTCTCAAAGGTGCAGAAAGAAAAATACTTGTCACCGATACTACTGTTGAGTTCATCACCTTGCATAGTCTGGTGTTTCTCTTAGGTTTGTGATGAAGTGACTTTGTGGCTCACTTGCTCACATAATTGTGGGTTGAACTGGTGTCAACCAAGGCTTCCATATTCAACCCACTTACTATTGCATTCACAATGCAGAGTCCCTCAACTTCTTCACTTTTCAAATATTATCCTCTATCTCTTGTCTTGAACTCATGTATGTGTTCCACCATCATTTCCATGAATTTGTTCATTTCTTCCATTGGTTCATGCTCTTGAACCGTCTCTATCTAGGGTTCAAAATATTTTGTTGTTGGTGTGATCAAAGCCTCCTCTTTTTCAACCAACAAAGCCAATCTTCCTCACATCGAACAATCCTTCACAAGATGATTGTGTGAAAATACTTAGCACTCAATCATATTACCTTTGTTCTTGAGTGGCATGGGTTGATCCTTTTCTACTACACTTCGTTCATGTTGGGTGCTCTCCTCCACGAGTGCTCCCAACATAACGTGCATAAAAGTCTCAGTCCCCCTTTCCAATGTTTTCAATTTGTTGATCTCAGACTCAATCTATGCCTAGAACTCATCAATCATCTCCAAAGATTCTTGGAGTTTCACAAATTATTGAGCTACATTGTCTATCTTGACCTTCAAAGTTTTGTCACCCATTCCATCTATTTCAAGCTTAGATTGGTGAGTGCTTCTGCTTCGGTCCAGGCTTCACCTTCCACTTGTCTTCATAAAATATTCTCATTGCTCTAGTTCTTCATGACACGATCCAAGTCACTCAGCCTACCCAAGATTTTTTTGTAACTCCCATGCACTGTTCCAAGTATGCGATGAGTCTTGCGATTATCTACACATCCAACTGCTTGGTTCACCCTCAAGAAATTTTCCCTTGGTGTGCATATGGAAACAAGACGTACACAAATATGTGCTCAAACCACCTATGACGAAATATCCCATGTTGTCGAACCATTCACCAAGGTCTGTTTCCAAACTTCCTCTGCGATCAAATCTGTGATGAAATTTTCCATGACTTATGTGACCACCCACCCTATCCAAGTGCTTCATTTCACCACAAACTCTACTCTTGGTCTGTATAAGGTGTGTGCCCAAAGCAATCTTCCACCTCACTTTCATTGGTTTGACACTAGTTTCCTCTACAATGAAACAGTTCACTCCACCGAGTTGTTCATCAAATCTGCGATGGGCTGTGAACGTTCCCATTCAACTGTCTTCACAATGAGATTTGAAACCACCTGAAATGTGCATCAACACCATTGTTTTGACTATGGTAGTGGTAAAGAGCCAAATCTTCTATGATACCACCTGTCACAACCCCACTAGAGGCCTTCCCATTTCTTACAATCGTAGACCTATTAAGGGTGTGCAACATCACGAAGGTTCTCACTTGGCTTCTTGGAAACACCAAGGATACTTTGCCTGAACTACTCCTCTTCACCTATAGCATATACATACTCTGTTGTATGTTATGGGAAAGTTACACTCCTACTCTATTCAACCCACTCAAGTATACTTAGACAATTTTTTATCTGTCTTAACACTTAGTCATTTAGCATACATCCATGAACTGCAAAACAAAGATAAAACTTGCAAAACAATCAAGAGACACACATGAACATATGAAACAAAGAGAACACTTTCCTAACACCCAACTAAGTCTTATCATTGTGAAACAATTACAATATGAGCACTATCGACTCAGTTTACAACTTGGGCAGAGTCGCACAACTCACCTCACCTCATCAAGACACTCATACATAGATTCTCCCCACCAAGACCCTCTATTACAACAACTTTTTAACTCATACGATGTGCCCCAAACATGCACCCACTATAGACCTACCATATCTCCTCTATCACAAGGCTTCAACAAGATAACACAGACTTTTGGTTGTACCTCATAGCATGCCTCACCTAGAACTGCGACAAGACTTCCCCAAACTCCCATGTGCATCCCACTCTTGACTACTTATCTTCCATGTATTTGCAACTCTACCTTGGTCGATTGACTCCCTTGTCTCCCTTGGATGTGCACATTTTTGTTTTTATATGGACTCCAAAGGTCACCTTCATGAACTGTCACATCCATTAGGGTGTCTTGCCCCTTCATGGACCAATGAAACCAAATGAACTAATGCTTCCCTTCATGGACCGGTGTGCCCAAATGAACTTGTGCACTCATGAACCTTCATGTCTCTTGGGACCGACACACGCCAACCTTGGGCACACTCCTCATGTTGATGTACCCTAACCTTCGGCATGCTCCTCATGTCGATGTGACCCAAATTTTTTGGTGTGCCCTTGCATTCTGTGTTTCCTTCAATTGATTGACCTGACTTTTTCTGCGTGTGTCAATGGGTTCATCCAACCTCTCCAATGTGCCCATGCTACCAATGGAAGTCAGGTCCACTTGTTGGGCACGTTCCCAAGTCGCCCCATTCTTTCCCAAACATAACCCAAGTTTCCATCATTTGTTACAAGGAAAGTGAGGTGTGTGCTCGCTTCGGTCCACACATTGCCATCGTGCGCCCAAGCTTCTCCTTCCCCATGCCTATAAGTCTTTCTTCGCCCAATCGACAGTGTGCCTCTTGTTTTCGCTACTTGAATTGTCTCTAAGTCCACCCAAGGAGCGTGTGTTCGTTCTGTGGGTGTCACAAATGGCCTTACAATAATGAAAACAAGACTAACAATAGAGAGTGATGTGAGGTGTGACATTATTCTTTTACACAAATATATTCACGAAGACAGCTAGATTAATAACAAAGATTATTTGCACATGTGAGATTGTAGACGTAAATATATTTATAATGACAACCAAATTAATGATAGAGATTGATGTGAGGTGTGACGTTGTTGTTTGTAAAATAGAAGAGTTTTTTTTTCAACAATTTGTAGTAAGCAAAAGTGAATCAGGTTAGCGAACATGATTAATTTTGAAAACAAAATAAACAAATACAAGTGAAATTAGTAGCAAAGTTGCTTATAACTTCCATTTAAAAATATTTTTAATGTAATATTGTATATTGTTCAAAGTAAAAAGTTAAAGTACTTACAACCTAAAATAAAAATAGAAGTGATGGTGGCTACTCCATGTTGTTAAAAGAAGTAGAATTGCCTCATTTTGAAAACATGGTCATGAGATGAACACTAGAGGACATAACGAATGAAAATCTCTTCCAAGAAAACATTAAGGATTTGTGTTTAAAAAATCTACCATTGCTTGTTTTAACTAGGATTTTTTAATGGGTATCTCTTATTTCAAATAATTATATGAAAAGTGTGATGTTTTCTCTAATGTTAGAGAACCAAATAATAATTTATTTATTTTTAAATTCTTTTTGTTTTTATCTTGGATTTGCATAGACACTTTTAAAAAGATTTAAGAAAATTGTTTAGGGTTTAGTTCAAGTTAGCTAGTTAGATATGCTTAATGTTTTACTCATATTATAAACTTCTTTGATCTCCATTCAAGAAATTTCCATAGTTCAAGTTAGTTAATTCAAAATACTTAATGTTTTACTAATATTATTAGATTCTTTAATCTATTAAAAATGTTTAATGAAAGATCTCTTATTAAGTATTTCAAATAGCTATATGATAAACGTGATATTCTCTTTAGTTTAAGATACTTAAATAACTTAAAAAATAAGTTTTAAATAATTAGCGTGATATTCTCTTTAGTTTAAGATACTTAATGTTTTAATGTTTTATTGATAAATTAGATAACTAAAAAAACTAAGTTTTAAATAATTACATGAAGTTGAAAATTTTCTCTAATTAGACTTCAAAAGTGTATGATAGTGTGATTTTTCTAAAAGTTATCCGCAATAACACTTTAAAACTTAAATACATTAATTTAATAATCCTCTAAATAATAACTAAAATAATTACATGGTTTCCTTTAAAGTATTAAAGGATTTACATGTCAATTTTAAAATCTTACATTTTGGTTGAATTGATATTAAGTACAATAGTTTGGATGTGCCCGTAAATAAAGTTTAGTGTTATAATCTTAAAATTTATTTAGCATGCCATGCTTAAAGCTTTCACTCTTCTAAATTTTAGGTAATGTTTTTAAATTGAAATTGGTTTAATTGATATTAAGTACAATAATAGTTTAGATGTAACGTAAATAAAGTTTAATGTTATAATTTTAAAATTTATTTAGTATTCTATGCAAGCTTTCACTCTTCTAAATTTTAGGTAATGTAAATAATGTTTAAATTGTCATTTTCAAAATAATTTTTTTAAGTAAATAAAACTTATATAGTGAAAAAGGCACTCTAATTTTCAAGATAATGTTAAAATAATATATATATATATATATATATATATATATATATATATATATATATATAAATAAATAAAGTAAATAGAACGTATATAGTGAAAAAGGCACTCTAATTTTCAAGATAATGTTAAGGTATCTTACATAAATAAAAGATTAAGTATTTCTCGGCTTTTAAGATTACTTATTAAGAAAATGTGAAATCTAAGTAAAATTTAGATAATGAAACATTTGTTGTGCGACTTGAACCCTAACTGAAAGTGCTTCTTTTTCCGTTTCTGCATGCATGTTTGTTGTTTCAATAGGTGGAGAATAGAAGGCATCAGGTTTCATAATCCAGCTGCTATGTATAGAACGTGTATCGATTTACGAACCTTAAAAGAATGTGTAACAATAGACCTCTCCATAATATAAATATTTCATTTTCATTTTTTTTAATTTTATTATGAGATCAAACAAGTGTTGCATGGCAGCTCAAGGTTGGAATGGGAATAAATCCACTGCTATGGCAGGACCGAGGGAGAAATAAAATCCTGAAGCAGCAGAGATACGTGGTAAGCAGCTTGAAGTACAAGTGGTATCCATGTAGAAAATGACTCGTGCCAATGTGTCACAGTGTTTTTTATAGATGTGATACATTTTTTCCTGGGGCATGTATAGTTCAGATATGGGACTTAGAAAATTTGAGTTGTAATTTTTTTTTGAAATAAAGGTTCCTGGAGAAAAGGACCAGGAATCACACACATTAAACATTCAAATTTAATAAACACAATTTTTTGGCATCCAACATAGTTGAAGAAAAAAATTATGAGCACATAAAAATAAGACAAGATGATCGATATTGATATGTATAAAGAGAACTAATTTAGCATTCTAAAAGCAGTCCATAAGGCACCATTGAAATTGTTCTCGAACTAGTTTTTTTTTAAATTTATCAAAAATTAATAATGTATGTTACATATTTATGGAAATCTAAAAGTGTTTGTCATATAGACTGGGATTGGGGCTCCCGTGGACCATAAAAGAAATAAATACAAGAAATATGATTGTAGAAAGAAGAAGTGTGCGACAGTAGAGAGGAAGACTTGAAAAGAAGAAATTGGAAGTTATTAGTCTTTGGTTAGAGTTTTCTATTTAAAGAGGTGGAATAATTGGATTGATAAAGAAAACAAGATGTGATTAGTATAGATTTACTGTGATGGTATCTATTTCTCCCTTTGCTATTTGCTTGTTGATGCCTTTTTATTGTTCTTGTTGACGACCACTGGAATTGTGCCAACCGGTTGTTGCCCTTCGTCGGTGAGCTTGTCGATTCTCCTTTGGAGCCATTCTTTAATGTAGCTTCTCATGGGGGCCACGTTGATTTCATCCCATATTTCTATGTTGAAAAGATCATTTTCTAATTTCCTTAGATCGATAGAAATACTATGTAGAGCCTATTCAGTTTCTTCATTGTGTGCCAAATAGTCCACTAGTCAATTCTCCACGTCATCTTGACCATATTCAAGGTTGTCGTAAAACTTTTCTAAAGACAACCCCTTTAAAATATCGACTTGTTCATCGAAGGATTTCTTGGTTAAGGACAAGGAGTTGAGGATTAAGTTTGGGTCTTGAACCTCGTTATTACTTCCAGCTAAGTCTATTTTGGTCAGGTTTCTGAATAATTTTTCTTTCTCTGATATGGCTTGTTCACATGACTCGACAATGAGATGTAGGTTCTTAACTTTCTCTTTCCAGCATGCTTTTAATTGTTTGATCCGATTTGGGGAGGAAAGATATTCTTGTCTTGTTTTCAGATTTGAGATGTTGATGACATGGTTGCCAAAAGGGATCATTGTCTCTAGATAGAAATGTTCTTCATTTTTTAAATCCGCCTGCAAATGTTCGTGGAAAGAATGTGCCCTCGTTCAAAAGGAAGTATATTTTGTGATGTTTCTCAGGCTTCAGTAATTATCTCCATTATTTTCTTGATATTCTTCTCCACATAGCCTCTACAAGATGTGAGGAGGCTAGAGGATCCTTTTAACTTGGTTGTAGGGGTGGCAGGAATGGTTTTTGCTAAAGGACTGGCAAACAATGGGGTAGGAATCAAAACCTCCTCCAATTCCTTGATTCAGTCATTCAGTCTGGCATTCTCTGTGTCAATTCCTCCAATGGAATCATCAAGAGCATCTGCGGTTGCTCGGTGAAATCGAAATATTTGGGATGGTTGCATATTCCTAAGGTTAATCTATGAACAAGATTTCCCTTTCTTATTTGTTACATCTCTCTTTTCAATAATTAAATTTTTAGATTGGCTGTCAAAAATAACGCTCTGGAATACGAAGGATTCATCTTTGTCAAAAAAATCGATCTCAACTATTTCCATTGTGGAACTATGGTGCATCGCATCCGCAGGCTGATCAACTTTGCGGAATACGTCATCCAGAACAGTCTCAAGTTGCATGTTCTCACTTTTAGTTTCAGGCTCTTCCGCCTGCCCTACAACGTTTTTCCTCTTCTTCGTCATCGGAAGCTTGTGAGAACTATCGATTTTTTCGTGAGGAGGGTTCTTATCTCCTCCTCTGTTTGAAGATTTTTGGGTTGCTTTCTTACTAGGGTGGGTCATTGAAGTGATGATCTGTGATGTCGTGCTCTTGGGAGTGTTGGTCGGGGACTGGACACTCTTCTCACCGAAGCCTTTTCCCTGTTATATGTACAATTCAATTGTGCTTTGCAATGTCTCTATGTCACCATCGTTAGGAGAAGGAGTGTTGTCGTCATTGTCTTTGTCTTCATTCAGGCGGGTATGGATTAAAGAGCTGCTAAAGACAACTGCTAGTAAATGTTCTAGAAAATTCCCATTAGGGTCGAACCCTCTTATCCTTTCATCATATATTAGGTTCAGGTTCTTGAAATGGCCTACAAATTCGTCAATCTTGTTGGCGTTCCTGAACACGAGGTCCCTGACTTTCCAAGGTAGAGGAATGGACTATTTTTTTATTTTTCCATGGAAAAAATGCAACCAGTAGTTGTATTTCCTTGCTATTTATGTAACAAACATCTTGTCCGTGATGTGACATGGAAGGAAAGATGGATTTTCCTTGGAGCCAAAAATCATTATTACATTGTAATTTTCCATTTGTTCAAGTGTCCTCTTCCTGTCCAAAAACATGGTTTCCTAGCCAGGCATCCGAGGAGAATCCTTTCCTAACAATAAATCTTTGAAAACCAAGACAAAGTCATTAAAAACCCCATAAAAACAATGGGAGGCCTTGTGCCTCCACAAGTCCCAGTACCAGAACATTACTGGCTCGAATGCATAGTTTATCTTCTTGGACAGACACATTTTTGGAAATGGACAGCAATGTGTTATCTCAAAAATCAAGTAGGATGACATATAAAATTTATTCTCTTCTTTGAATCGTGACAATTGGAAACAGATTCCAATGGAAATTAGCTTCCCCCAATCAAAAATTGATTGTTTCTTGACTGTGAAATACAAAATATAAAGAACCATGTGGTAAATGGTTGTCGTGGATTCATGTCCTGTTATTCTTGTAAACATCCAGGCAATATCCCGAAATGGATTTCTAAAGGAACTGAGATGCAACTTTGTGATATCTTCAGGAACTATTGTCAGGTCTTCTAGGAACTCGGGTAAGAGGTCCAACCCGTTTTCATGTTTTTCTAGGAACTCCTTGCAGTCTTGTCCTCTGAAGGTCAATGTTGGCTCTGGAAATCTTAACATCTTGCGGAATACCTAAGGTGACAAAGAAACAGGAAAATGGTCGCACAGTGGAATAATTCTTTGGCTTGAAATATATTTTTCGGTGCACCAAGAGACCACCTCCTTACAGTAAAAAACGTTAGGGACACAGCCTTCACGAGCGATTCTAAAGGTCCAAACCACTTTGTTCTGGGCAGAAGGGGATGGATAGTAAGAGTATGCCCTGGACCACTGGAATTTCTGGTCCTCATGTCCGAAGATATTCACGGTATCTCCACATAACTGTTGTCGAGCTCCTGCCATAATTTTACGAGAATGTTCGTTTGCTCCAGACGATGTTTGAAATGAAGAGTTGGAAGGGATAATATAACCTTTCTCAAATCTTGGTACAATGCGTGTGAATGGGAAATCTCCTCGATCCTTTCTCTCATTAATGACAATCTTGACGACTGTTGCATGATGCATTGTTAGCATTAAAGACTAGTAATTGCATACTTAGAAGTGCGAAGATGGCGGGTATGACAAAGAGAAATTAAGGATTGGAGATTTCATGAATGCGCCAATGCAACGACCCATGAAATAAATTCCATGTTGTTTGAGATGAACAATCAGAAGGGATAATATAACTCACCACAGATCTTGGTTTAATGTGTATTAATGGGAGATCTCCTCGAGCGTTTCACTCATTAATGACAATGTTGACGGTTCCTGCATGACTAGTTGTTAGCATAAAAGCTTACTAATTGCATATTTAGAAAGAAGTACGAAGGTCGCGGGGATGGGAAAGAGAAATTAAGGAATGGCTAATTATCGAAAGCGGTCAGTCGAAATTCAAAATAGGGTTACAAGGTATAACCATGAGAGGTGAGGGCTCGATGACCAAATTGTATGTCTCGAAAGTTTTTGAGTGCAAAACGCATAACACAAAAGAGGGAATGATGGGACAGTCCATAGGTCAATTTGTATATCGCGGAACTCTGGGTACTATTTGTAGGTCACAGAACAATGGAAGTGCAATCGTGAGACCACCTGTCCGTGAACCCGCAATCGAAAAAGTGGCTAAGTATGGAATAGGGAAACGGTAGGACGGACTCGTTTTTGATAATATATTGAAATTTGTAATAGATATCCCATTACCTGGCAAGATATTTTTTGCATGTTTCTGGGCAAGTTGTGTAGCGATAGTCAATGTGATTGTCTCGTCGAGCCTTTTGATTATTAATGACGGTCTATACGGTTGTTGCATGATGAACTGTTAGCATTAAACCTTGGTCATTACATACTTTGGAGATTTCGTGAACTCGCCAACTCGAGGATCCGTGAAAGAGATTCCATGAAATGGGCAAGTATGGAAAGCAGTCGGACGTGCTTCAAACTAGGGTGACAAGGGTTCCCCAGGAGATGTGACGCCCCGATGGTCAAATTATATGTCTCAGAAATTTTGAGTGAAAAATGAGTAACACAGAAGAGGGGATGATGTGGGAATCCGACAGTCAATTTGTATATCGCAGAAGTGTGGGAGATCTCCTCAAGCCTTTCTCTCATTAATAACAATCTTTACGGTTCTTGCATGATGAACTGTTAGCATTAAAGCTTACTAATTGCATATCCAGAAAGAAGTACGAAGGTGGTGGGGATAGGGAACAACAATTAAGGAATGGTTACTTATCAAAAGCGGTCAGTTGGGCTTCAAAATAGTGTTACAAGATATAACCAGCAGAGGTGAGGGACCGAGGGTCAAATTGTATGTCTCAGAAGTGTTGACTGCAAAACACGTAACATAGAAGAGGGCATGATGGGGAATTCCAACGGACAAATTGTATATTGCGGAACTCTGGGTACTATTTGCAAGTCGTGGAACATTGGAAACACAATCTTGAGCCCGAACCCACAATCAAAAAAGTGTTTAAGTATGGAATAGGGAAACGGTAGGCCGAACTCGATACACAGTGGTTGCAGCATGTGAAACCATGGAATTGTACCACATCATGGACATACATCCAACTTGCGGTTAAGTATTGAAAGGAACGGCAGACGGTCGGTCTCATGATGGGGCATTCCAACGGACAAATTGTATATCGCAGAACTCCAGGTACTGTTTGCAAGTTGTGGAACATTGGAAACACAATCTTCAGCCCGTGAGTCCGGGAACCCACAATCGAAAAAGTGTCTAAGTATGGAATAGGGAAACGGTAGGCCAAACTTGTTTTCACCAATATATTGAAATTTGTAATAGATATCCCATTACCTAGCAAGATCTTTTCTACATGTTTTTGGACAAGTTGTGTAGGGATAGTTAGTGTGACTGTCTCCTCGAGCCTTTTTATTATTAATGACAATTTTTACGGTTGTCTCATGATGAACTCTTAGCATTAAACCTTTGTTGTTGCATATTTGGAAAGAAGTACGAAGGTGGCGGGCACAGGAAACAATGACTAGGAATTGGATATTTCGTGAACCCATCAACCCAAGGATCCAAAATAGGGTGAAAAGGGTTCCCCAGAAGACATGAGGCCCCGACGGTCAAATTGTATGGCTCGAAAATTTTGAATGCATAATGTGTAACACAGAAGAGGGGATGATGTGGGAGTGTGGTAGTCAATTTGTATATTGCGGAGGTCCGGGTGTTTTTTGTAGATCACGAAACAATGGAAGTGCAATCTATAGGCCAAAATAATTAATGTGCATTGGGAAGGGCGTGAATGTGGTGGGGATGGAAGGGAGCAATAAATGCTTTGAAAATTTTTGTGAACCTGGGTAGAGTGAAGCTTGTGAGTTGGAGGAGCCCCAGGTGGAATTGTAAATCACATAATTTTTGGGTGCAAGATGTATATGATGGAACACATAGAAAAATTTGGGTAAGTATGGAAAGGAACGAAGGTCGTTCAGAGTACCGTAAATGGTGGTTTAATGCATGTTAATGGGAGATGTCCTTGAGGTTTTTTGCATGTTAATGCCAATTGTTTCGTACTAGTGTGTTGAGTTGTCACTAGTAAAACCATAATTAATGTACATTGGGAAGGGCGCGAAGATAGTGGGGATGGAAGGCAGCGATAGATGCTTTGAAACTTTGTGAACCCAGGTAGAGTGAAGCTTGTGAGTTCGAGGAGTCTGGGGTGGAATTGTAGATCACAGAAGTTTTGAGTGCAAGATGTATATCACAGAACAAGTGGCAGGAGAGTTTGATAGTGCCAACCCCGAAAACCATGGCCATAAAATTGGCTAAGTATGGAAAGGAGTGGTAGTCGGTCATACTCGTGATGTGAGGATATAGATGGAGATGAATATATATCAGTCCGCCAACCCGGGAACCCGCGATCATAGAAAGGCGACTAAGTATATAACTAGAAAGGGATAATAGAGGGGAACAATAAAAGGGAAAAAGGGGTAAGTATCTCACATAAAAACATCTATTGTTCGTTTATTAATGCCAATATTTTCAAACCCCTAGTGATTTCTCACTAGTAAAAGAACAAATTTTAGATCACAGAAGTTTTTGGGTGCAACATGTATATGAAGGAACAGGGGGCATAAGTGTTTGATAGCGCTAACCTGGGACCTGGTGGTCAGATAATTGGCTAAGTATTGAAAGGAACGACGGTCGATCGGGCTCATGATGTGAAGATATAGATGAAGATGAGTATCTGCCAATCCACCAACTCAAGAAGCCGTGATCATATAAATGTGACTAAGTATAGAACCACAAAGGCATAATAGAGGGGAAGAAGACAAGGGAAAAACGGGTAAGTATAGAGGAGGGAAAACAAAGGGAGAAATGAACAATTAGTCTCAGCTATGTAATATACTTGAGGGTCGACAGAGACAACTTCAAGTTTAAAGATAATTTGTTTATATTTATTCCAATAGTATTCATATTAATATATCTTAATAGATTATTTGTGGTCCAAATGTAAAACATCTTCCAATTTGTAGGGTGTTTTTCGGTTCACAAATTTCGTTCAAATCCATAAGAAATATATATATATATATATATATATATATATATATATATATATATATATATATATATATAT
>ML795085.1:105033-116495 GCA_009831015.1 Picea engelmannii
ATAACGTAACATTTTTTATATGCAAGGATATTCTCAAATAGAAGAAGCTGTAATATATGCACAATATTGAACAGGAACATGACGTCAACACCTGAGTTGCCATGTTGAAATAGAGTCATTAATTCATTCTATTTACGAGGCCCCAAAGAATGAAATTAGGATGGGTCTACCCATTTCTTTCTTAAGTATAGGATGCCCGCCACATAACTATGTCCTATCACAAATTATTCTTCCATGTAAAATGTAAGGAGTGAATAGGATATTCTCAAATAGAAGAAGTTGTAATATATGCACAATATTGAACAGGAACATGACGTCAACACCTGAGTTGCCATGTTGAAATAGAGTCATTAATTCATTCTATTTACGAGGCCCCAAAGAATGAAATTAGGATGGGTCCACCCATTTCTTTCTTAAGTATAGGATGCCCGCCACATAACTATGTCCTATCACAAATTATTCTTCCATGTAAAATGTAAGGAGTGAATAGAGTAGCTTTTATTTAAATCGAAGTGTCGGGCAGGGGAAGAAAAAAGCTTGTCGTGCATGTTTAACTATGGATCAAAGAGCGTCTTAAATTCTTGTAGAAAGAGGTTGAATTCATCTATCAATAGTTATACAAGCAAATGAGTCATTTAAAAAAAAAAAATACAAAAAAAAAACAATATTAGACATTGGAAAACACCATACAAAAACCTCAAATATTTATATTCAGCTAAACTGGGTTACAAAATACAGCTGAGATTATTTCCCAAAACAGTTGTCTTGAAATAGTTCAACACATATTCTCTGAAATTTAAATGTGTTTTCCATAATGACTTCGATTGGGGCTCCCGCGGAAAAAAAAGAAGCAAATATGTACAAGAATCAAGCCTTTAGACAGTCTTTTATAGATTTCAACTTCATCATCAAATGCTTTCCTGGTTAAAAACAACGATTTGAATACCAATTTCGGGTCTTGGACTTCATGGGTACTGCCAGCTAGATCTATCCCAGCTTCTTGAATAGTTTGTCTCTTCTAGATATGGCATGCCTGCATTAGCTTTTTATTCAACATTCCATACTTTGTTAAGTGTTAATTTCCCTCTATCATCGAAAACTTGAGGTTTAAGGTGCCTTCCTTGTAATGTTCTTGGTCATCCACATCTAAGACAACTTAGAGATGTGATTTAGGCCCATTTCAAAGACAAGGGAGTGGTTTTATGTGATGTTAGCTTTGGGGAAACAAATTTTGTTAGCCAACAGAAGATGAGACAAAAAAATTCAAGTATCTTCTGACTGGTATTCTCCCTGTATTCGGTCGTTTTTTTGGTTGAAAGGCCTGCCTAAAGATTTGTATGTTGAATTTATTTGTTTTATTGCTATAAATTGGAAGGGATGTTCAAGTCACCTGCAAAATGCTCCTCTATTGAAGTATATAGCTTCTTCCAACAACACATATTTTGCAAGTGTATCAAATGCTGCAGATCACACTGGAATATATCTTTCATCATAGGAGTGGAAGACATCGTGGCTCACAAAATGGTCTAGAATATTCGGAAGTGACGCCAAATATTACTCCATGCCCAAATATGCTCAGAAGGAAATTATAAATTTGGATCTTCACGAAGGTGAGAAACTATATGAGTGGTTGAATCAACATTCTAAAATTATAGAACCTTCTATCTCAAAGTTGTAACAGACTTGACAGACAACCAACTTCTATCTCAAAGTTTGTTGAGTGACCTCTGGATGCAGTAACAGACTTGACATACAATCAAATTTTGATCACTACTGGTACTATTGTCAAGTGTAAAAATTCGTGACCCTAGGCTCCAGGTAGCTTCAGCTTCAGGCATCCACACTAGCGGAGACTCCAGGCTCCAGATAGCTTCAGCTTCAGACATTAACACTGGTAGTGGAAATGGGAACAATGCCATTGACTGCAGGATAGTAATGCGGTGAAAAAGTAGGTCTGTCATTGTCAAATCACTTAGACTGCAGGGTTGTCAGACCTGGAAAGAGCATATACTTTAGTGTTGCTTCGTCACGACAATTAAAATGTTGTTGTGAGTCTGGAAATCTTTGGAGGTTGGATGTCCTGTGCGATGTTGACCTCGACATTAGGTACATGTCAGACATTTATTATCTAACATTGCAGTGTTAATGCGATTTCCATAGTCGACGACGAGTTGATTGTGTTGGAAAAAACAATATTAATTGTGTAATTAATTAACATCCTTGAAGGAAGTGAATCCCAAACAACGCCTGGAACTTTTTGAACAATCATGTGTTAAAAAAATACATTATTTTATATTTAAAAAAATAAAAAATTGTATTTTCTATGTCTAACATTAGGTTGCACACATAAAAAAATTTAAGTTAACCGAAATTAATATATAGTCAACTCAGATCCCCGGAAGCGATCAAATTCCATAGAGCTAGTTTATTTCCATCATGTTGGTTGGGATAGAAGGATCCACCACCAGGACAAAGAAATAAGGTAGCAATAAAAGCACATGTGCAAACACAAGCTAGTGATGGAAGCACTCTATGACCAGGAAGGCACTTTGTGCTTATCGACCTATGATCCTGATGAACAACTTGAGAGACACTTGCAGCGAGGCCATGGCGATTTATTTGAACCAAACAAGTCAATACTTCAATCATCGAGCAACTTCTGTTTTTTTTCAAGTATCGGATCTAATGCAACAGAAGAAATGCATTCTCCTTATTCAAAGCACGAGAAACAACAGGAATATTGATATTCGGTGGAAACAGCTCTGGAATATCCACTACATCAAGGTATCTTCTAAAGAATGAAACAAAATTATTACATGAAGGTTGTAGTAATAGGTGATCTTCAGAAACCAAATCATTACCTGAATACGTCAAACTTCTTGCAGAAGGTGGTAGTATAAAGTAATATTCAGAAACTGTTGCAAAGTCCATAGTCCATAATTCCTTCCCATTAACTTTTCCTAGTTACATGTCGATTCAGGCATCAACAATTTTTGAGAGCCTCGTTCCCTGGTTATATACCCACCTTCAATTACCAAGAGAATATTCTTGCAAAGAGCGGCAAGCTCTTCGACCCAGATGCAATTATATGCATAGGAATAGTGAAAATAATGTGCAGTACTGATAGAAAGTTGATTGTATGTGGAGTCTGTTACTACATCCAGAAGTCAGTGAACAAAATTTGACAAAGAAGCTGACTTTCTGTCAAGTCTATTACCACACCCATAAGTCGCTCAACAAACTTTGACATAGAAACTTCTGTAATTTTAGGATGTTGATTCAACCACCCATACAGTTTCTCACATTCGTGAGGATCCAAATTTATAATTTCCTTCTGAGTATATTCGCGCATGGAGTAATATTTGGCATCATTTATGAATATTCCAGAACATTTTGTAAGCCATGATATGTTTAACTCCTCTAACAGAAGATAAATTCTTGTGTGGTCTACAGGATTTGATACACTTGCCAAATCTGTGTTGTTGGAAGAAGATATATACTTCAGCAAAGGAGAATTTTGCAGGTGACTTGAAAGTCCCTTCCAATTTCCAGTAACAAAACAAAGAAGTTCAACAAACATATCTTCAGGCAGGCCTTTCAACCAACCAAATGATCGAATATAGGGATAATACCAATCATAAGATACTTGAATTTTTTGTGTTTGAGTCTCTGTTGGCTAACCAAATTTTTTTCGCTCAAAGCTAACGTCACAGAAAACCATTCCCTCATCTTTCAATTGGGCTTAAATGGCATCTCTAAGTTGTCTCACATATGGATGACTAGGAACATTACAAGGAAGGAACCTTAAAGCCCAAGTTTTCTATGATAGAGGGAAATGAGAATAAGTATTTCAAATGAACGTTGGAGGATGATAGTATAATCTTCCATAACTCTTGGTTTAATGTGTTTTAATGGGAGATGTCCTCCACCTTTTCGCCTATTAATGCCAATATTTTCGAATATGTGTGGTGAGTTGTCACTAATAACATATGAGTTAACATTTCCATATGCAAGAGTATTCTCAAATATGACAACCTGTAATATATGCATAGTATTAAAGAGGGACATGAAGTCAACACCTTTTTGGATGACACCTTTGTGGATGAGAATGAGGTAGCACAATATTGCACTCTTATTATGATGATACCTTAAAAAACTAATAACCAACATTTTTTGCCAATTCAAGATGGACACAAAAAAATCATCAGATCCCATAATATTCGCCCCTTAATGCGTTTTAATGGGAGATGTCCTCGAGCTTTCCACTTATTAATGTCAATATTTTTGAACCTGTCTGGTGAGTTGTCACTAGTAAAAACATAATTAATGTTCATTTTGAAGGGCGGAAGGTGGCGGAGATGGAGGGGAGCGAAAAACTCTTTCAAACTTTTATGAACTCGGGAGTCCATGAACACGCGAAACTTTGAAGACTCGACTAAGTATGCAAAGAAGGGTCAGTCAGACGGAGTCATTGTAGGTAGAGTCAAGCTTGCGAGTTCGAGAAGTATGGGGTCAAATTGTATATCACCGAATTTTTGGATGCAAGATGTATACCCCGAACATGGGGCACCAGAGTTCAATATCACCTATCCACGAACCCGCGGTCATAAAATTAGCTAAGTATGAAAACGAATGGCAGTCGGTCAAACTCGTGATGTGAAGATATAGATGGAGATGAGGATTTGTCAGTTCGCCACCACGGGAACCTGTGAGCATAGAAACATAACTAAGTATAGAACTAGAAAAGGATAATAAAGGGGAAGAAGAAAAGGGAAAAACGGGTAAGTATAGAAGAGGAAAAAGAAAGGGAGATAATAACTTTATCCCTCACACAACAACACATAGTCTCATAATTATGAAGCCATAGAAACACATTAACTATGGAAAAAAAATTCTCAGCTATGAAATATAGTTGGAGCTCGACAAACTCTGGTTCAAGTCCAAAGAGATGTTGTTTATATCTATTGAAATATTTTTCATATTATTTTATTTTAATAGTATTTTTGGTGGCCCAACTGTAAAACCATGTTCCAATTTGCGTTTCTCAGGTGGAGATGTGTTTGTGAAGACACATTTCCTTGAACCACAGTCTAGGGGCAGGGAAAGTGCAACGTTGACTGTTTGTTGAGAAGAGATTTGTTGAATATTAAGCAATGTATTTCCAAGTGCACGTATCATTTGCATAGTATCAATATGATTTCTTTCAAGTTCTTTGTGTGTTCTTCTGAATGAACTTGTCATATATTTGTCAACCTTTTCCATGTAACTATGGTTGCGACAGAGGTGGGATCTTTGGTGAACAACGAACTTCAAGAACAACACCAAGACAACATCACACTCCTGTTTCTCTGGTCATAGTAGTCACATACGAAAATGTTCCGAAAGAGGATTTTTGCTCAGGCATTCCCAGTATTGAAAATTATTACTTGCAAAATGGAAATAACAAACAACAACCAACGAATAGGAATGCAACCACGAAACTGAGACTCACCAGTGAATGAGAAAGGATAGAAGCACATCCCCTGTCCTACAAACTGCAACAAGATGTCCAACTGCGGATGCAGGACCCCAACCTTGCAAAGTTGAAGAAAACAAGAGAAAGCAACAAACAAGAAACTAGTGGACAAGTACCAAGAGGCCCAACTGTAGTTACAGGACCTCAACTTTGCAAAGTTGAATCAAACAACAATAAGAAACATCCATCGAACCAATGAGCAAGCATCAACCAGTCAACCAGGAATGCCGGTGAAAAACAATATTGCCCAAATTCATTGTAGACAAGATTTTATAAAAAAATAGGAGGAAAATATATTGTAACACGCATGTTAAGAAAACATTTCAGGTTGTGAGGCATGTCAAGTAAACATTTAAGGCTGTGAGGACGATGCAAAGGCCTCCCACTGTGTAAACATTTAAGAAAGTTGCAGTTTGTACGGTTGGCATTATGCATCGGCAATTGGAACTACGTTTCTATTTCTCCCCATTCATGGGTAATTTTCACTTCCATGGTTGCATGCCTATTCATTGTTTGTTTTTTTTCTAGTTTGCAAGTAAGAATTTTCAATACTCAGAGTGATCAAAATCCTCTTGTAGAACATATTTGTATGTAACTACTATGACCAGGGAAAAATGTTTGTAATGTTTTTTTTTGTCTTGTTCCTGAACGCCAATGTTCGACACAAAACCCACCTCCATCACACCCATAGTGACATATAAAAAAGGAAATTGAATTTTCTCCTCACATACAAAGATGTTCTGCAAGAGGATTTTGAGTTAGGCTTCTCCAATATTGATTTTTTTCACTTGCAAACTGGAAATAAAAAATGACAAACAAGGAATATGAAGGTAAACATAGCAAAGAAACCCACCCGTCAATGGGGAACAACATAAGTGCAGTTCCAATCGCGGTTGCAGAATCCCAAGCATGCAAACTGCAACAAGACCAACAGGAAAACAAGAGCAACAACAACAAGAAAACAAGAAAGCAGTGAGCAAGCATCAACCAGTGAACCAGTAACGCCGCTGAAGAACAATATTGGCCATATTCACTGCAGACAACATTGTATATATATAAAAAAAAAAACGAACGAAAATGTATTGTAACGGGCCTGTTAAGTAATGCAGTTATGAAACTGTGGCACTGAGACCCACCGGTGAATGGGGAAGGATAGAAGCGCAACCCCTGTCCTACAAACTGCAACAACAGGTCCAACTACGGATGAAGAACCCCAACATTGCAAAGTTCAAGCAAACAAGAGCAAGCAGCAAACAAAAAACCAGTGAACAAGTACCAAAAGGCCCAACTGTAGTTGCAGGACCTCAACTCTGCAAAGTTGAATCAAACAACAATAAGTAGCATCTGACGAACCAACAAGCAAGCATGAACCAGCCAACCAGGAATGTCGATGAAGAACAATATTGGCCAAATTCACTGCAGACAAGATTGTATCAAAAAATCAGACGAAAATGTATTGTAATAGACCTGTTAAGAAAACATTTCAAGCTGTGAGTCTTGTTAGGTAAACATTTAAGGATGTGAGGACCGTCCAAAGGCCTCCCACTATGTAAACATTTAAGAAAGTTGCAGTTTTCATGGTTGGAATTTTGCATCCGCAATTGGAATTGTGCTTCTATCCTTCCCCATTCACGGGTAAGTTTCAGTGCCATGGTTGCATCCCTATTCAGTTTTTTTTGTTTTTTTTCAGTTTGCAAGTAAGAATTTTCAATACTGTGAGAGATCTAAATCCTCTTGCAACCCATCTACTGTGAGAGAAGTAGGACTGTAATGTTGTCTTCATCTCGTTCTTGAATTCCAATGTTCGACACAGAACCCACCTCCATCGCAGCCACAGTGACATACAAAAAAGGAAATCGTATTTTCTCCTCACATACAAAGATGTTCTACAAGAAGATTTGGACTCAGGTATCTCCAGTATAATAATTTTTCACTTGCAAACTGGGAATGGCAAACAAAAAAAAACGAATAGGAAGGTAAACAAGGCACCGAAACCCACCCGTCAATGGGGAACGTCAGAAGCGCAGTTCCAATCATGGTTGCAGAATCCCAAGCGTGCAAACTGAAACAAGACCAACAAGCAAACAAGAGCAAAAACAACATGCAAACAAGAAACCAGTGAACAAGCAACGAGCAAGCATCAACAAGTGAACCAGTGATGTTGTTGAAGAACAATATTTCCCATATTCACTACAGATAACATTGTATAAAAAAAATCGGAGGAAAATGTATTGTAACAGACATGTTAAGTAAACATTTAAGGTTGTGAGGCCTGTTAGGTAAACACTTAAGTCTGTCAGGACCGTCGAAGGGCCTGTAAACATTTAAGAAAGAATGCAGTGTGGTTTGTTGCATACACAAAATAATTATTATATTATTTTATAATAATATAAAATAATAACAATAAAAAAAATAGTAACAATAGTTCCAACAATAGAGACTATGCAGAAAAAAAATTAGTCAAAGGACAAACTAATATGAAGTGAACTAATAAAAAAATGACGATGCTCAAAACTTTAGATATCTAAACATTTTAATAAAAATAGTAAAAATTTAGAAAGACCGTAGATCTCCAATCTGGCAAATTGGCAATAAGACCTCCAATATGTTATCCAATGAGATCATGACATATATGGTATTTTTTATTATATACAAATCAATGTTTTTAGTTCAATTGTTCCAACAATAGAGATTATGCAAAGATTTTTAGTCAACGAATTATCTATCCCTATAGTCCCTCTACGCCTTCTGCATGGACTAATATGCAGGGACTAATAAAGTGTATGAAGCATGTAGAAAATTATAATAATCTTAGTGATTAATTGAAAAGAAAAATAGAGAATTTTGGAATGACATAATAACTGAAAAAAATGAGAAATATGTGGAAAGTTAATATATACATAAGGTACTGTTAGTTGAATTATCTTTGCCCAAATGTCAAGCCATCTCTTGGAAACACCAAATACTTGCTTTGAATTAAATAGAGAATTTTAAAAGTTAACTCTGGTTGCATAATCTCAATTGGCCATTTTTTTGTTTTTGAAATAAGTATAGGGAAAAACGAAAGGGTGTTGTTTAACTATTTTATGAAATTGTTGTTTTAGTTGGAAACTAGTGATATAAATTTGTATGAAATCACTATTTTTTGTTGTTTAAAATCCATTTTTGAATGTAAAAATGGATTCAGCATGCTGAAAAACTATTGAAACACTCGGATTATACAGAAATAATTACACAAATCTATTAATCTAACAATTCCCACCAAATGCTCCCTAAAAATATTACCCTAAAAAATTCATTTCATAAAAAAATTTAAACTACAAGACAAATATTCCTGAAAAAAATGCATTTTTAAAGAGACTTTGTTAAAATGAGCGTGACAGAGAGAAGAAGGAACAGTATTGTTTAACTTAGGATTTAATTTATAAGAAACGATCTTGTTTAACTTAGGGTTTAATGGGATGGTTTAACTTAAGGGAGAATAACTTGAGGTCCTGTTTAACTTAGTGTTTAATAAGATGGTTTAACTTAACAGAGAGAATAACTTGACGGTATTGTTTAACTTAGGGTTTACGCAGTTGGTTCGGGACTATTTGTTTTTATTTAGTTGTGTATGTCGTGGGTTAAAAATTCACTAAAGTGCTTTCATTTTTAAATCATTTGGCCATATTACCACAATCTAATCCAGATTATTGGCCCAAGATGGAGAAAGAAGAGGGGGGGTGGGGGCAGAGCTAGATCCAGGCCAATGCTATACGTTTGATCAGGCAGAGTTCCCAGTTCAATGACACCGATGAAATAGCTCCCTGGATGCAACAACGGTTTGTTTGTAATTAAAGATTGATTGAAGAGCTATTCAACCTTTCAAAAAACTTTCCTGCATGCAACTGCAATGGAGAACAATTAGTGAATAGATGATATATATTTTTGGACTTGATATTGTATGGCTGTATTTTTGATATATATCCATTTCGGATA
Organism: Picea engelmannii; assembly: GCA_009831015.1. Lineage (NCBI taxonomy): Eukaryota > Viridiplantae > Streptophyta > Pinopsida > Pinales > Pinaceae > Picea > Picea engelmannii. Next base: position 114,527 of record ML795085.1, read on the forward strand.
ATAGTGTATTTTGGACAGTAAGATGTAGAGGGCAACAGCAGCCCTAGATGTTAGTCACATTAATGTATCATTTTTGTGTTGGGTGATATTTTTATATCACTTTTGGGTGATATCTGGGTTGGGGATGAAATGTTCCATGCTCATGTAGAAAATGAAACGTTCATTCAATATGATAGGTGGGTAGAATCGGTGATAGCATGGAAACTTGGTCTGTTTGTGTGATATCTGTAATCCTTAAAAATGAAGTTGAAGTAGAATCACATTCATTGATTTGGGAAGATCATTAAGAATATGTCAGCATTTTTAATTGTTTACCATCAAATTATAATTTTAAATTAAAAGGTGATTAATTATACCCATCTCCAATAAATATAAATCTTTTTGTAATTAAAAAAATTTAATATTTATGCAATTGCAGTCTGAACTTATTTTCTTTCACTTTTATTTTAATCTTTGACTTTTATTTATTTTTTTCTTGAGTGTGCTTTGATGGCAAATATTTCCAAAGCTATACGAACCCTAACCGTAATCTGAAACCGTAACTTTAATTTTACATATTTAATATAACCTATCAACGTATATCTACTACGTTCAAGATGGTTGTGCTAGTTTAAATAGACAAAGGCAGGGGTTTAATCCAGATTCCAGACTCAATGGCCTAGTGTACGTGTAACACGGTACCCCATGTGATGATATAAATGAAACGTCGCCACCAAATAATGTGTAATCGTATGCGTGTCATTTCAAGACGGCGTCAGCACAGAGATCGGTTAATTTTTGCCTTTCTTAAGGAGCATTAAATGGTAGGGTTCGTTAGTGGTGTTTTTTAAATTTTTATTTTTTTTTATTTTTAAATTAATATTTTAATCTGGTGAAGTTTTTTAAAATTATATAAAAATTATTGTTATATTATTGTTAATTAATAAAAAAATTATGTTTTCAAATTTTATAAATAAAAATATTTTTATTTTAGGAAAGAAAAATTAAAATTAATAAAAAATTTTACAAACTTTAAATAAGATTTGCAAATTAAAACAAGTTAGTACAAAAGTCAACGCTATTTGAATCCGAATGGATTACAATATAACCTGCCGCAGTTTTTGAAAAAAATTAAAATTTATAAAAAATTCTGCAAACTTTAAAAAACATTTGCAAATAAAAAAGTGAAGATAAAAGCCAATGCTATTGGAATCTGAATCGATTACAATATAACCTCCCGTGGGCAGGTATATGGGCATCTGAAACCAGGAAATTACGGAAAATGATGCCTCGCCCATTAGATGGTTCATGGACTATATGATTTCTCACGCAGGTTAACTATGGAGCAAACGGATCTTCTTTTTAGTAAAAAAAAAAAAATGGGTTTAAATCCGGTTAGATTTTCTGGGGTAAATTGAGTTTAAGATGAATTAAAGTTCTATGCATTTTAGAACCTTATTTTTAATTGGAAGTTTTGACCTATTTTAAATTATTCAAATGTTCAAAAAAATCAATCAAAATTTTAAATTGACAAGAAATTTAAAACCTCACTTCCAAAAACAAACTCTGAAGGAAAAAAATAAAAATAATTACAAAGGAAAGATTACCCCAGTTAGCCCACTCCTTTATTTATCTATCTATGCGCATACGATTTACGCAATGCTGTGGTGGAACTCGAACCAGACATTATTACAGTGCAAATATTACTCTAATACTACCGTGCAAATATTACTCTAATATCATGACAGACAGATTTTTCTGTCGCATACCTGATGCTTTTATTCAAAAGATGTCATAAAGCGACCAGGTAGCTAAAAGTAGTTCCTCCCCAGCCGCCCACTGAGAGCTAATGATCCGATCACACTTCCAAATCCTGTCACCCACCCAACTACTAATCCAACTTCCCACGATTCCCACCATTGCACATTCTTGTCACCATCGTCACCTTCCTCTCGACTGTGTTCGCTGCAGTTTCTTGCAAGGGGAAGCC